>LD348207.1:87282-141368 GCA_001465055.1 Ptychodera flava
CGTGCCGTTTACAAGCTCTTACTATACTGCACAGGCCAAGAGAATAAAATCTTTTCAGTCTAATAATTGATGAATCTGTAGCTAAACTGCCATAAAACTCTAAAATATAGCAAGTTTGGTGAAGGCATGAAGTCTGCAAAGTAGCATAGAGTTCGAAACAGCAAGTTTAACGTTGAAATTGACTTCTTTACCTATTTTCGTGATTTGTTGCAACCATTTTGAAAACATTTCTAAATTCTTACATTTCCACATGGCATGACCTAATCCCACGTGAGGCTGTCATCAATTGGTCACAAGATACAGATATCAATTACTCAATCGATCACGCATAGGCTCACAGCGGTTACCAACGAGTTAAATTTATCGCGATACACACAGTTGAAGGATCTCTCTCAGCATGGTTCGTCTAGCATATATTGTGTATGTGAATATCGTTTTTTTGCATTCGGTAAGTTGAACTTCGCTACAAAGTTGAAGTCTCTGTCACAGGCTTGATTTACCTGGTATTTCGAGGTACTCTACCTTTGCATTGCTTGACAGGTACCTCAACGGATGGTCGTTGAACACCGTCTTGTAGATTTGCTTATCATTTATTTTAACCATAACATAAGTCGATAAGTCTTGTCATTGAAAAGAGCGTGTTCGTCGAGTATGAATCGGCTAAGTAAAATCACTTGGATGGCCACTGGTCGAACAATGACATGTCTGCCACGTTCGAACTCGTGACCTAGGGACAGGTCAGTTTTTTCAGCCTTGGGGCCGATGTATCAATGGTGTTGTCACCCTATTATTGGCTTGGGTAATAAAGGGGCACTACGTTTTGAAATGCTCAATAATTGGGGGGGGGAGGTAATATATTGTAGAAGTACTTCTTTCCTGAAGGCAATTAATGTTATGAAAATTGATACGTCTCTTGAAATCAGTTCTCTTGATTTGATAAAATCCATCTTCAGTAATAAATCTCGTGCACGTTGTTTTTACCTGCATCTTTTGAATATGCATTTATGTGGTAGATTGCATGGTCACACTGATTTAGTATCACGTGTTAATAGAATTTGTGTCAGAAATGGTATTTCACTTTTGCGGTATATTTTTGACAAGCGATATTTTCAATCGATCCTTAAAAATATGAAAACACGTTCAAGGCCAGATGGGCTGACTGACAGCATTCGCCAGTTGTTACTTGCAAAAGATTTACACAGTCGTCATCTTCTTAATATACCAAACGGCCCTTTTCAGGGCCAGCACATTATCCAGAAAGAGAACTACCGTACCCTATTTTTTACTTTTTTGGGAGCTTGCAAGTTCGGCGTACAAAATGATTTTTCTTGATTGATTTGAATCTAAATGTGGAGGTTTTCGGAGGCAGCTTGACTAAACAAATGCATAACCTCTCATACTTTCATAACAAAGGCAAAACTTTTGTTTTTGTTGTTATTACGCTACGTGGCATGGCGAAAGTAAAGGTCTTGTAGATGTATCGCAGTAGGTGCACACCGTTAGCCGTACAGCTATCCCATCGGATACGTGAGTTATTTACGCAGTGTAATTGATCCGTTTTCATTGCAAATGTTTGAACGTTTACACTTCTGCGCGTCCCTCAATGATTGACAGCTGTTTGAAACAAGCAACAACCGTTTCCCATGGACGCTGAACAATGGGCTGCCGCCGATTTTCCTGCTAAATCTTCTTTATTTCGAAAAACTGCAAAATATTATGTGGATAGTTATGAGGCCGACAGGTTTACAAAACCAGACGTGCTCGTTTAGACCTCTTTCGGCTTGGTTGAAGCGCGTTCAGGGCGATTTTCATGGAGCACCGAGCTGAGCTCTTACCACTTGTCACTCACATTGCTAATGAATCTTTAATAAGTTAGGGGGCCTTTTATACCCCGCAGCTGCCTTTAAGACCATTTTAAACTTGGGATTTTTTTTTGTCTTGTACCGAGTGTTTTCATTTAATACCTGATTTTTAAATTGTCATTGTATTAGTTTTTGTATTTCTCTTCTTTTGAAGGCTTTATAATAAAATAATAAATAATGATAATAATAATAATAATAATAATAATAATAATAATAATAACAATAATAATAATAATAATAATAATAATAATAATAATAATAATGTAAGCGGTAAGATTCCGGCTCATAATTGCATAAAATGCATCATACCAGCCGCGAATTGCATCATTCAGTTCTATTTTCGACGCTTTAACTTTTTATATATCAGAGATATACATCAGAAATATCTGGCAGTGGATGTTTGCAAAATTTAAATTGAAAGTCTGTTTTACAAAGCGTTATAATACCACGAATTGTATCATTCAGTTACGGCTTTCCTATGCTACAACAGACATGTCAACAATTTCACCAAAACTGAATGACAGAATGTTCAAAATATAACTGATACTGTTTTACCCTTGGCTCGAGTGAGGGTCACCCTGTTTTCCAAAGCTGGAATAGAGGGTCACCCTGTTTTTGTTGCTTCCAAGGGGGATCAGCCACTATTTGATATCAGCAAAATACTATCCACCGCCCCACCCCCTGGCCAAAGAAACTGACCAGCCCTCTACTATATCATATCAGAAAGCAAACACGCAAACCGTGAGCAGAATAGTGATGAAAGGTCAAGATAAAAATGCGATACGTCGACTCTATATGGTGAACAGGTTGCAAATGTTGCTCACTTGGTCATGACGGTCATTTACATATGTGTAGGTCAACAGAAATTAAATCGATAACCTTTTACTACAACAGGTGTTTCATTTACGAGGGAATATGATTACTAATAGCTCAACGATCGTGTTACCTTTTCATATTTAAACACTCTTACATTAGATGTCATATCTATTATATGTGGCATGTGGCCCTTAAAGTGATGAGTGAGAAAGTACTGAAATTATGAAAATTAAAGGACTACAGTCAATAAGAAATACGACAAGAAACCTTCATATCTACCCATCTACCAGTTTATCTAGGTACATCTCTCTCTCTCTCTCTCTCTCTCTCTCTCTCTCTCTCTCTCTCTCTCCGAATATTCGTATGTAGGTGGCAAATGTTTCGACATCCTCGAATTCAATGATAAGTGCTTTGACAATGCCATTGAGATGAATCGAGTTTTGGAGCAGGACAGTGTTTTAACCTCCTGGATACGTATGAGTATGAAATCACATAAGTTAAGTAAGGTGAAGCCTTCATAATGGGGAATTGAATTTTGAATTTTTCGGCAAGAATTTCGAGTTATTTTGAAATATTCGTGGGTATTCGATGGAGAATTAGTCTATCAATAATATGCATGCATACGTACGGGTGCTTTCACAAAGTCATAATTACACATTGCAGGTTTCATCTGTCTATTCAAAATCATGTGAATCAAGTCATCTGTGTGTTCCTTTATCACGCACAAACACGAAAATTTCTTCATGTTTTGTATTGTTCCTTGTTCCAACGAACGGCAGTCATGCTGTACTGAGAATAATTGAGATTTTTATGTGCTTCATAAATATAAAGGAGCGTAGATGGCTATTTAGCTCTAAATAGAGAAAGAGTGATGGATTGATAGACAAATAGATACTAGTGTATGGATAGATAGATGAATTAGCCGATCCATCCATCCACTTCATATATGCAAATAAATAGATAGATAGATAGATAGATAGATAGATAGATACATACATACATACATACATACATACATACATACATACATACATACATACATACATGACTACCTACATACATACGTGCGTGCGTGCGTGCGTACGTACGTACAGACAGAGTGTTACTTATGATGAGCAGTTTTCATATATGTCCCTTTATATGCTCTTCAAATTAAAACGATGGATACATTTGCAACCTTTTCAGCGAGGAGTGTTGGATCCTAAAAGTCACCGAAACCAAGACGATAACCTACTCCGTAACTTGGCGTTTTTTCGGGTGATGGAACAGCACATAAGAAAGACGATTCTGAATGAAGTTGAAAATGAAAAGGACAGAGTTTATACAATTGCAACGTATCTGGGTTGCGATTGTCCGCACGAATACATGTAAATACTTTAGAAAGTGACCTGTATATTACGTGACTGGTTAGGTCGTCGGCTTTGAGCATTGTTCAGGCAATGACAATGACATTTTATTTGGAATGTACAAATTTTAGACCATTTTAATTTATGTTAAGATAGTGGCATGAATCCAAATGACGTTGACAGTTGCACATGAAGAGAAAATGTTACATTTTTTGATACATATGTACCACATTGAAAACCAGAATGTTATCGTGTTTGACAATCTAGCTAATTTATGATCTGCTTTCCTTTTCAGAGACGAAGCCAGGATTTATAGAGGGTTTGACGTCGACTTGATAAATGCTGGTAGGATGCAACCGCCTTGCAATTCTAATTAGTTAATTTACGAAACATAATCAAAAATAATTGTTCTCAATACTTTGAAGTTTTTGAAGTTATTAATGGTGTTATTTTTAAACTCATTAGATGGCAGCAAAGATACATACCTTATGTATTATAAACGATCTCGCTCTACAGACCACTAAATTAGTTCTTTTCTTTGTTAAAGTCTGTACTGAGGCTGGAAAGAAGTATGTGCATCAAGATGTACCTCACAATGCATGTCTTACTCACGTCATTTGCAAAATTCCCCACGCCGCCACAGGTGAATAGAAATTGAGTGGAGCTATAATTTGTCATTTATTGCTATGTGCAAAAATCACCTGTCTAAGTGCCTGTGATTTAATATGCAAATAACTTGACCATGAAGCTGCATGTAACCTCATTATATATAGACCAAACTGTCTGTAGTTGAAAAGTAAAGATTTTTGTTTTGTCAAATTATGTACAGGTCCAAATGCCATATGCTACCAAAGATATGATGGAACCCCAGGTCTGAACCTCTTGAAGTTGCTTTCATACTATTTATTATATACTTTATTTCGGACTCATTGTCCATATAAGAGTTAAAAAAATCTGGTTACAAATATGCACATATATACATTTCTCAATACTTGTGAAAAAATTTGGAAATCCGGGCGATTTCAATCCAACTGATCATTTTTCTTTTGGCACATTTTGTCACTTGAATCGCGGAATGTATTGAAAACATGAAGCTGCTATTCTGTCTTGAGTGAATAAAAACGAGCTCCTTTGTGATCACCATGTCGGTCTTCACATGTGCCCTTAAATAAATGTCCTTTCATCTTACTTTGAAATAAGTCATGTGTCTTGAAAATTCTAATGTTCTTGTGTTATATTATTCAAAGCATTGCTAGGGAACCAGATTGACATGTGCCTCGGATGGGCTAAAACCCCTACCAGACAACTCTCTGTGGCCTACACGGCACCTTATACGAGGTACGAAACTGAAGTCTTATTTGTGATAAAATTTGGAAATCCGGGCGATTTCGATCCAAACAACGTCAGGGGTAAGACAATCGGTAGGTAGTAACCATGAATGAAGTGTAGAACCTTCTATTGAGGGAAAATTTGCTACTTTTACAGCGTTGCAGCGCATTCTTTTGCCGTAAACGGTACAAATGTCTACCCTTGTGCATAAGTATTGTAAAACTGTGCTAAAATGAAATGAATTGAAAAAGCGTAATCTATAGAAGAACTATCATGTCAAAGTTTTTAAAATGACAGAAAACATTGGGCATAAATAGTTGAGATATCATCAAGTTGGTACCGAGGTTTGTGTTTTTTATCCTATTAGGATTTGAAGACGGATTTTTCACAGACAAGGCCTGTCTGCTACACGCCAGGGATAGGATCGAAGGAGTCGATTCCATGCAATCAGAACAAGAGGTTTACAAGGACAACTATGAGCTGCTACTTGATGACCTCAGACACGATAAGGTAAAAGAGAAGTGAAGTAGTCAAAGATGGGAGCAAAAATTGAAGCCAAGCACTAGTGACTGAGTGATGAAAAACAAAGTAAAGTTTCATAGATACATAAGAGGAGAACAAGGGCAATGGCACATGGCGTTGGTGAAAAAATAAAGATTCTAGACATTGTAAATGGGAAAATGAGCCTTATATTTTAACACTTATCTTTTCAGATTGATGCATTCTTGACATTTAAGAACCATATTACCCAACATCTTAAAGGCGAGTTTGAATTCATCGGGGACGACATTGGTTGCGTTGCGGATGTATCACTGCATGGAATAAAGAGGAAGGACAACCCGCTGACGTGGTTCGAGGACACCATGAAAGCAATGAAAGAAAATGGCAAATATCACGCCTTGTGTCACCAAGGCAATATTGACCATGGTACGTAGTGACTCTGTTTTGCAGTGTAAAATAGTTTGCATTTTGTCGTCGAACATAGTCATACATGTAAAAGCATATATCTACATCGATGTGGATGTGAACAATAGCAGCAATAGCTTCGCAGTTTCATTTTAAATAAGACGGACTACAAATGAAAGTCTGAAAAACTATTATGTATTATCTTTATTTCGTGTTGTAATTGCTAGAGTCTAAAAACTGAATTCTGTTTACATCATCCTGTAATAGACCACGATTACAGCTAGATACGAGCTTAAATTTTATTTTATTATTAAATCGTGTATATGTGACCAGTCAATAGCGATGTGGTGTTTTAAAAGTATTATTATTTCATATTTTTTTCTCAGGCCACATGGGGAAAATACTCTGTATGGAAGAATAAAAGGAGACCCTCTTTCATTTAATAGCTGACTTATTTTCTCTCTTGAACTCTATATCTTCAAATGTTCTCGTTTTAAATAATAGTCATGTTCGTAACTATTAGATATTATTCCCTAATATTTTTCTTCGTTCAGCGAAGGAAAATACGAGTGACGTAATGACCGTGTCACCACGAGTCGAAGACGAGTGGTGACACGGTCATTACGTCACGAGTATTTTCCGAGCTGAACGAAGAAAAATATTAGGGAATAATATACTTATCACATGCACAAGCCAAGAATTCGTTATTTTTTGCAAAATAAAATAAGTTTTCCATGACGATTCGGCGTTTAAACTTTTGAACTACTTCAGGAATAAATATCAGTACGCCGTGCACAAGTTGTCAATCATTTCCAGTCGTCCGTCCTGTGCGTTAGCGCTCACGTTTGTTCGTGTGTGGAGCAAATGACAGCTCTCGGTCTACACGTAGGCTACCTTCCGCAAAGTTATACTCTATTTCAAAGATAGCATAGTCCTAGAAATTTATCACAGACGAAGATACGCTATTTTTCGGGAACAAATATCGACTGAATCTCGACGGTGCGAACACTGTAAACGTCGCGCCTGACCCTGTTTGCAATGCTTACGGAACCCACGGTATACGCGACCAGCTTCGAGTTCGTTGTTTCCGCAAATTATTCACGTAATTCCTTCGTAATAAACAAGCGGTACACTCTTGTGTTTACATTGTTCGGATTAGTAATGTCGTAGTCTGTGAAAATATCGATTTCATTACATGACTTTTGATCGTGGGAGAAACATCGGCCGCCATGTTGTTTGTTTACATATTTACGAGCACACCGAAGATGGACAAAAAAAGGTCCGACGCACCAAAATTGATGACATAGACGCGGGTTGTCGTGACGTAGAACGAATCCCGTATTTTTTGTTCGGAGACGACAAATTTGGCTTGTGCATGTGATAATTAACGTTAAAGGATTGTGAAGGCCAATAAAGCTACGTTTTTTGAGAATAATTACATAGAAAGGCTAGAAAGTGAGTGAGTGAGTGAGTGAATGAACATCTGAATGAATAGCAAAAATTCTTCTGACTTTTAAAAATTGAAAACAGAAATGTGGGGTTTTAGAGATTGGGAAGCAATAAAAATCCACTCTCAGGTTTAATTTGAAACCAACACGGCGAAGAAGAAAAGAAGAAAATTTACCCAAGCCTGTCGGTGACAAGGTATTAGATTTCGGCTACATGATGCAAAATTTTCCAAAAAAATGAAAAAGAAAGACGGCCATCTCATGCGGTTTTTCCTAAACACTGCAGAGGAAAGACTCGTTCTGTCCTTTTTGCCGTAGTATTCATGAAAATACCATTGCAGACCAATCTCGCGAGAAACAACGGGATACTGGCCATATAGAACAAGACTTAGAGTTAAACTCACCGCTAAAACGAACAACAGAAAAGAAAGGCGTTTTAGTCATGGTGTCCAGTATGAGTATTCCGCATGTCACCATTGTTCTACTTTGCGCTGCGGCCCTTAGAGGTAAGTAATACGCACTTCACTCAATTCGTGCTACAGTTGATGTTTGGAGAAAGTTCTTAAACTTGATTTTGTCTGCTCTAGTAATATCATCACATCGGAAGTATGGGCATGACTATCATGACCATGAACTTACCATTTTGGTCTTCTTTGTTCAGTTATTTTGTTTTGGCTGGCCGTGTCAAAGTTGTTAGAATGAGGCTACCAAGGTTGACATTATGTCATTAATATGTGAATTGCAGGCTGTTGAAACTGTAAAGTTTGGTGACTCCATTGTTTCGTGCTTTCAAAAGAGTGTAATCAATCAAAATATTTTGTTATTGGTACCTTGCTCTGTTTTACCCGCATGGGTCATGACACGACGTTGATATAGGAGAACGTCGACAGAACTTGTTGAACACGCCATTGATAACAAAGATGAATATTTCATACTAGTTGAAAATAAGATAAAAATAGAGTACCACCAGTTAATCATGACATCGTCGCCTAACTTTATTCTTGAGACCTGCGATTTTTTTATATTTTTCATATCTGTCGAAGGTGTCAATACGTTTGGTACATACAAACCAGTATACACTGGTATCGACGATGGCCTGTTTCATGCAGGAGGTGGATCTGCAAGCCGGGGAAGTATCCAGCCCACATTGCTGATAAGGGCAATGGCCGGTGACTTCGAAGGTCATCTACCGAACTCCCTAACCTCGGCGCTGTCATCAAGAAGGGTCCCCGTTCCTCTTCTGCGCGCCATGATATCACGCCACTTGACTGAGGTAAAACATTTCTTCATTTTAATAGCAAACGAAAACGAAAGGCAAGCACAGGCACTTCTCAATATAGTAAAACCACAAGAGCTTCCATTTATACGCAAACGTGAACGACTTCTCATAAAACCGGCATAATACTGTTATTTTCGAATTGCTGTCATTAAAAGCCTCCTATAATCACTGTCTGTAATTTCTTGTGACTGCCATTTTTACCTGTTTTATTTTGCACTTTCACAGATACAGACAAAAGAATCAGGCTTTTTTTCGCAGCATAATGGCTTTTCGGCACACCCAAGATACAATGCTGCATGATTTGGTGTTATTTAAAATGACACTGAGTGAAATGGAGAAGGCATTTCTAGAGGGAGAAGTTGAACAGAAAGAAGTTCGAACGTACACTTTTGGCACTCACCTCCAGGTTGGCAAGCCTTATGAGTACATGTATGTACTTTTTTGATTATCTTTAGATTGCTTAGTTAATTTCAGGGACAAATAGTATTCCTGGATGGTGGAAATCGAATTAACAATTAAGTTTACCCTTATGAACTTGGTATATATATATATATATATATTATTGTGAAAGAATTGGGAGAGTATTTCACCGTACTGTTAGCAACGAATCACTCTTTGCGTTACAAGTCACCTTATAAATGACAGGAAAGGAGGCAGGAGACAAAAGGAAAATGCTGAACACACCCGAAATCATGGCTAACTTATGCTCTTGAAGGTGATGTGAAAACGGTTTATGACAAAAGAAGGAATATTTATGCCTCGACCAAAAGCATCTTACGGGAAGGGAGCTTAAATTTTTCTCACTAAAAATGGTGTCCCCTTTCTCTCTAGAGATGAACATGGAAGACTGACGGGCTTTCTATTTGACTTTATTGATGAAGGTAAGCCTATAAAAGCGTACTTTCGGTAGCATGCATCTTGGGTACAGATATTTAGGTTCCAAAAATTTTGGTCTGCCATCTGTTAGGGCTAAATTAAAAGGTCATTGACTAAGTGAAGTTTCACCAGCGTATTTGTCTGAAAATTAAACATTTTTACCCGCAGAGTTAACTTATGGATGATGACCAATTTTGATTTCAGGTTTCGGTATATTGACTAAGTTGTTTATTCTGTACCAAATTTTGCACTGTGATGCTTAATTTTCATTCTTGATTTCAAAAGCAAATGTGCTAGCCATCATGGCATCATCTCGCATATGAATCTCGCCTTGGTAGTAATAACGCTATGAAACACAAATTTCCAAATTTTTAGCATTAGTTTCCTTGTTTGCAGTATGCAAGGTTGCTAAGAGAAACTGTGTCTTGCAGCATTCGCCATTTTATGATTGCAACTTCGTCCAAGGAGAACATTTAGCGGCAGGAAAGGGTAAGTGATCTTTTTCACGAACTTTTTAAATTCTTCGTAGCAATCAGAAGAGAAAATTTTCCTTTGCTTTTAGATCAATCATGTATTGTGCTGTCGCAAAACCACTTTTACAATATTAACAAAACTGCAGAATTAAGTGCCGTAAAACTTTCAATTTCGTATTTCCAAAACCTCGAAAAGTGTGCTCAAAACAATTTGTCAATATAAGTTTGAAGAGGTATTGCTATCAGTATATAGTATCAAATAAATATTTAAATAGTTATAAGTTTTTTAATTTATTTAATTTTCGTTCCGAACGTTGTGAGCTCAAAACCCATCCATCAAGAATTTACTGAATTCAAACCTTGATAAAACAGTTACTAGTAAAGTTATGTTTCAATATTTTTAAAAACTGAACTCGATATCCATACTTTGGCTTTTTGATATGGTGCATTATGAAGACAGTTTGAGAAATATATTCCATAAATGTTTACTTCATATTTTTCAGAAGTTTTAGAATAGCCAACACATCTTTCACTCAATGTAAAGTCGCAAAAAATACACACAAAACGTGCAATAATGTTTTATTATAAAATTACGTGCTTGTTGAAAATGTGTAAGTTTCCATTGTTGATTACTGAAGTGTCGATGCAAGTGAACCATCCTCTACCTTTTGTAATTTTTGTACTTTGTTTCGCTCGAAGCTCAAATTTACAAAATGGCCATGGAATTTGCATATTTTATCATTGGCAAGTCGCCATGGGTAGGATTTCTTTGCATTCTCTTCTTTCCCGCTACCTTATCTAGCGTTTTTATATCTTCGGATGTAGGAAGGCTATGGTGACGTCAAATGAAATGTTACAATCAATGAATCAAGTGCACAACTGTTGATGTCCATGTAGCAGATTTAATAACCATTTGCTTTCTGTCTTATCATTTGTTGTCTGAAGGTTTGTTGTCGGGAAAGTATGACATGTGCCTATCTTGGTTCAACACATCTGAACGTCGTTTGTCGGTGTCGTTTACTCAACCTTTCTGGTCATTCCAAAATTCGGCATCTTTTCTGGTGAAGAAGGGGAATCCTGACAATTTCAATCCAAATGATATAGAAGGAGAGAAAATAGGTAAATTTTAATTTCTTTCTTGTCAAAACTTTGTCAAAATTATTAATAGTTATTCGGAAGACCGTATGTTCGTGATCTAGCAAGTTTCGGTTTATGGCTGTAAAGTCTTCATTATGAACAAGAGGTTACAGTTTTACCTATTAGTAACGTTGACTATTGGTTATAATGAAACACGGAGAATGAGATGCAGGTTGGCTTCATTTTATATTCGATGTAACGTGGGGACATTTTGAGCACTGGTTAAAATACCGGACTCACTTTTGGAGGATGGAGAGTTTGAAACCCTGAACGTCCAATGTAACGGACTGACTGTCTGTGTTGATAAGGAGGGCAATTCCAAAACTCTTGCACATTGTTTAGCCCTTTAACAAGGCACTTTAATCCCAACTTGATTCAATGGGTATGGGATTTTGATACCTCTTCCTGTAATCGGGCGTTCGCCTGTTGGATGAAGGATTGAAAACCAATTTATTAACCTATTTTCTTCATTTCACTCAAACACATCTGAACGTCGTATTTTGGTCTTTCGTAGGATTCATTCATCATCTTTCAAGTAACCCAACATGTTTGCGGACGGCCAAAAGCATCGTTGGTGCACACAGCTTTTCAGACGAAAATGCCGTCGTTCTTGAAGTACTCAACGTGATACCGAAGGATTTTGAGACAAATAAGGTATAAAGTAGATTTGTTGTATACCTATAAAACGTACCTTCCCTTAAGTAATTCCAACAGAGAACGAAGAAACTTGATCTTCAATAACAGTATCCATTTAGAAGAAATGCAATGTTTGAAAACTCCACATCCTGCGAGCCTTTGCTACGCTGTAGACTGCCACAACGTTATGTTGAAACTTAACAGAACAAGATGAAAAAGAATGCCTCAGCATTTCACCAGATGTAACGTGAGCAACTGTCTGCTAATTGATCATTTGGCTTTCTCGGACATTATATACAAGACTGCAATTTAGCCCTGAACAGTGAAATTTCGTTAATGGTCAACTGACATGAAATAGCAAAAATCTCTGTCAATAAGTCGTTGGCTTGTCATGATCATAATCACCAACAAAAGTCATCAACAAAAGCACAAAATTCAAAAGTGAATTGAATTGAATATGAAAATGATCAGTTATTTGACTAATTGCAATATATGTCTTTCAGGTCACTCACAAGTTTATATATATATATATATATATATATATATATATATATATATATATATATATATATATATATATATATATATATATATATAACCGTGCAATTCATTTAAATATGCAAAGAAGCAATGCCAGGAAACTGCTAAATGACCTACAATCTTTCATAAGCTTGTATGATCGATATCTGTTGCAAGGTTTATCGGATCTCATGCGATTAATCTAAAAATTTCTTAAAGTATTTTTAGAATGAAAAATTGAATTACTGACTGCTAAACAGGTATCTATGTAAATTAGTATAAGTTATACAAGTCATATCCACAAAAAACTAACAACTGAAGACACTGACTACCAGATTTGATTTAGATCCCGTGAACTCTTCATAGGATATCGCTATACAGAAAGAGACAGACAGACAGACAGACAGACAGACAGACAGACAGACAGACAGACAGACAGACAAACGGAAAGACAGACAGACTGACTGACTGACTGACTGACTGACGGTCGGACTTTCTGATATACTAACTGACTAACAGTTCACGTTTGTGAAACGTGACTAAAATTGTACATTCGTAAAGGAGAAGAATGCAATCGCACTGCTTTCCTTCAAACGTTAAACGTCAAGCATTTTATTTAAAGATTGTACGTTGCCTGGTCTAACTTTTCAGCATATTGAAATTGAATTTGCTTGACCGCTCCTTCAACAAACTATGATGCAAATGCTACTTTCAAGCAGTATGGTACTCTAAGGTATCAAATTGTGTTTGATATCGAAAACATATGGTTCACAACGCTGTGCGTAAAGTTAATGAGTTAAAGCAATCCCAAATGCAATAAAAGTGTGATCATATATTCCTGGAGTGGCGTAAACCTAAAATAAATGTGGTTCGTGCATTGCGTCACACTACACAACCCCTTTTTTCTGCAGGAACATAACCTACTGAAACTAAAATGTTCCTCACAAATAGCACCTCGCTGTGGCATATTTCAAAAATGTTTTTTTCACCATTCCAGGTAGAGGCAGTATTCATGTACCCATCGACCAATCTCTACAACCCCGATGAGTTTGACATAATAGGAGAAGCTGTCCCCTGCTCCGAGAAAGCTGAATTGGGCGGATTTACGCGAAAGGGTTATGAACTTAAGTGGTTTGATGAAGCGTTCGAGGAAATGAAAAAAAGCGGGAAATACTACAAGCTGTGCAAGGAGACAGAGCGAAGTAAGAATTTGATAAATATAAGTATATATGATAATTTACTTTTGCATACATACAAAAAAGACATCACTAAAATAAATACGCCTTTTTTTTACTGAGTTTGCAAGCTCACGTTATTAGAACTTCAAGGGGCGACGCCTTTCCAACAACATTCCTAAGATTCTTTGTAAAGAAGTTAACCACTCTTTCTGTAAAAGTTACAAGTCCTGGATCTCTGAAAATAATTCAGATACAGAGAGATGTTTGAGGATAGCCTGACGAATGTAATCTAAGGTGTGACGAGTGGTCAGCGAGTTTTACTGTTTACCAACCCACGTCTGCATCATTGTCGCTTACTATCAGTCTTGAAATTTTCTTGGCCGTCAATTTTGACACAATGTCAACATTCACATTACTGATTTCATTTTATTGCAGAACATGGAAGCCGAGCATCTTGTTTGTAGTTTTCTACAGACCAAACGTGACAACTACGCAAAAAGTTCAACAATATTGGACTGACTTTCAACGCCCCCATATGTATGTACTCGGTTGTAAACGAAACACGGTTATCAAAACAGTAATCACAAATTTGAATGCTATTTCCTTTGAAAAAAATCTATAAAATCTACAAATATTACTCTTTAATAAGAGTTGAAGGACCACATGACGTTGTTACTGGTATATCAAAGACGAAACAAAACGCAACCTGAAAATCAAGACATCCACCATTACACCATAATTCTACAATCATTATTTTACAAAACCAGAAATCCTTGTGTGTGTTCACAGAGACTACTTAAACATTTTAGTACTTTGTATGGACGAATAAACAAAGATTCTTTTTCATTCCGTGTCCGACTTATTTTCTTTCTTGAACCCTACATCTGTAAGTGTTCTGGAAATAATAGTCATGTTCTTAACCATGGACGTTAAAAAATTGTGAAGGACAATAAAGGTACGCATTGGAGACTAATTACATAAGGAGACGAAAATTGTCATTGTAGTTCATGTGTTTATGGGAGAGCCTGTCTGTCATTCTGTGTGCTTTCTGTCTATATTCCTCTCTACGTGCCATCTTACATACATTGTGAATAAATGAATGAATGAGTCAGTAAATGAACAAATGAATGACTAGAGAAGAGTCTGTCTTTAAAAAAGTGAAAACATCACAAATGGAGAGTTTAAAGATTTGAAAGCGATGAAAATCCACATTCTACTTTAACTGAAACCAGGGTGACGGAGAATAAAAAAGAAAAATTACCCAAGCCTGTTCGCGACAAGTTAGAAGATTTTGGCGACATCATGCAAAATTTTCCAAAAGAATGAAAGAGTAAGACGGTCGTCTAATGTGGTTTTTCCTGTGCACTACAGAGGAACGACGCATTTTCTTCGATTAGGTCATAGTCCTCAAGAAAATACCGTTACCAACCAATCTCGCGAGAAACAAAGGGATACTGACCATATAGAACAAGAATTAGAGATAAAGTCACCGCTGAAACGAACCACAGATCAACAAGGCGATTTTGTCATGAAGGTGTCCGGCATGAGTACTCCGCTTGTCACCATTGTTCTACTTTGCGTTGCAACGCACAGGGGTTAGTAATACGCATTTCAATTCTCGCTACAGTAGATGATGGGATAAAGTTCTGAAACTTGATTTTGTCTGCGCTAGTAATATCATCACATCAGAAGTATCAGCATGACTATCGTTACCACGAACTTACCATTTTGTTCTTATTTTTTCAGTTATCTTGTTGCGCCTTGCCGTGTCGAAGTTGTAAGAATGATATTAACAAAGTTAACATTACGACATTAATTTGTTAATCGCAGGTTGTTCAAAACAGTAAAGCTTGGCGACTCATTGGTTCGTGCTTTCAAGAGAGTGTAATCAACCACAATATTCTGTACTGGGCACCTTGCCTCAATGGTTTACCCTCATGGGTCATGACACAATGTTGATATAGGAGAACGTCGATAGTACTTGTTGAATACGCCATCGATAACAAAGATGAATATTTTACACTAGCTGAAAATAAGATAAAAATAGAATACCGCGTGTAAATCATGACATCATCGCCCGACTGCATTCTTGAGCCCTGCAAAAACATTTTGATATTTTTTTATATTTGTCAAAGGTGTCAATGCGTTTGGAATATACAATCCAGTATACACTGGTATGGACGATGGTCTGTTTCATCCAGGAGGTGGACCTGCAAGCCGGGGAACTATCCAGCCCACATTGCTGATAAGGGCAATGGCCGGTGACTTCGAAGGTCATCTACCGAACTCGCTAACCTCGGCGCTGTCATCAAGAAGGGTCCCCGTTCCTCTTCTGCGCGCCATGATATCACGCCACGTGACTGAGGTAAAACATTTCTCCATTTTACTCACGAAAAACAACTGTAACAAGCCTATTGGTACGGAGGATGATTGGTATTTTCGATGACGTGAAGACTTATACAAACGTTATTGAGCAATTAATTACAGGTTTCTACACAATTGACTGTAAATCAAAACCGTTAACCGTTAATAATATTGATTAATAATGTTACCGTTTATTTAGTTAGTTCTTCACAATTTTTGTCATAGAAAACGAAGACAAGCAAAGGCACTTCTCAACATAGGCAAACCATGACTGATTTCATTTATATACAAACTTCAACGACTTCTCGTAAAAGCCGGCATAGTACTGTTACTTTCAAATTGCTGTCATTTAAAACCTCCCGTAATTATCGACAGTAATTAACAGCTACCATCTTAATACAAAAATGACTGCATCAAGTGATATACAAAAAACTGAACTCGACCAAACAAATCATCTGTACAAAACCATCAAGGGCACAAATACAGACCAAGTATTGTAGAGCAATTTCTAGTGAATAGCGTTCGTAACGGTTTTTAACTTTCATAGATACAGAGACAAGAAGCAGGCTTGTTTCGCAGCATAATAGCTTCTCGGCACACCCCAGATACGATGCTGCGCGATTTGGTGCTATTTAAAATGGCCTTTAGCGAAATGGGAAAGGCATTCTTAGAGGGAGCAGTTGAACAGAAAGAAGATCGGACGTACACGTTTGGCACACACCTTTTGATTGACAAGCCTTATGAGTATATGTATGTACATTATCGATTATCTTTAGATTGTTCAGTTAGTTTAAGGGACAAATTTAAATCATTGAAATCGCATTAACAATGAAGTTTCCCCTCATGAACTCTGACTATATCGTTTCGTAAAATAATTGGGAGAGTATTTTACCTTATTGTTAGCAAGTCACCATACAAAATCACATGAAAAGAGGCAGGAGACAAAAGGACAAAATGCCAAACAGACTCGAAATCATTGCTGATTTATCCTGTTGAAATGAGGTGGAAACGTTTTATGCTAAAAAAAGAGAAATATCTATGTCCCGATCAAAAGCATGGATTTCAAGCAGAAAGATAAAATTGATTTGACTCAACATGACGTAGTAAAATATGTTGCCTTTATTTGTAGAGATGAATATGGAAGACCTAAAGGCTTTCTGTTTGACTTCATTGATGAAGGTAAGCTTATAATAGCACTCTTTACGGGACAGATATTAGGGTTCGGAGTTAACTTAGGGATGGTGGCCATTTTGAATTTAAAAGTTTCGGTGAATATTGATTAAGTTGTTTGTGTTGTACCATATTTTTCACTATGACCCTTGATTTTTATTCTTGATTTAAAAAGCAAATGGTTTAAAGTTTCCTTTCGGAAAGTTTGAATAAAAGTGTACGTCTTTTAATTTCGAGGCGTCTACTTTCATGACAGAATTTTTGAAATCGTGATATTTAATCGCGCTCACATCTAGTAACGCAAGACTTTCATGATAGTTACTTGTCTGATGTGATAGCCATGGTGGCATCCTCTTGCAAATGAATCTCGCTTTAGGTAGTTATAACGTCATTTGACAAAAACTATTCACCATTGGTTTACTTGTTTACAGTATGCAAAGTTGCTAAGAAACACTGCATCTTGCAGCCTTCACCATTATATGATTGCGACTTCGTCCAAGGAGAACGGTTAACAGCAGGAAAGGGTAAGTGATCTTTTCACGAACTTTCTGATTTCTCCGTACCAATCTGAAGAGAATATTTTTCTATGGTTTAGGTTTTTTTGTTATGCTCAATCTTGTACGCTTACTAATCCACTTAAACAAGAGTAACAAAACTGCAGCACTTAATGTCGTCAACGCTTTATTTTATGTTCATAGAACCCCAAAAAGTGTGCTCAAAAAATTGGTCGATGTAGATTTGAAGAGATATCAGTATAAAGGTATCAAGTAAATATTTACTAAGTAGTATGTTCTGCAATTTCGTTAATTGTAGTTCAGTACTTGATCAAACCGTTGAAATCCCCTAATTGGTGAAGTCATGTTTGAATGCTTCGTAAAACTACACCCAACATTTAAACTTTGGACGGTGCATTTCATATTTTTCAGAGGTTTGAAGAATAGGAAATGTATCTCTTCAGTCATTGTATAAAGTCGCAAAAATCAACAAAAATGTGCAAGAGTCTTTAATTTAAAAATTACGTGCCAGTTGAATATGTGTAGTTTTTCATTGATGATCACTGAAATGTCGATGCGATTGAAACATCCTTTCCCTTTTTCAGTTTTTGTACCTTTTTCGCTTGAAGTTCACATTTACAAAAAAAGGCCACGAAATTTGCATATTTATTATTGGCAAGCGTTAGATTTCATTGCAATCTCTAGCTGCGTGTGCACAACCTTATCTCTGGCATTTTATGTCTTCGGTTGTAGGAAGGCTGTGGTGACGTCCAATGACACGAGACAAAAACAAAGTTAACGCAATTGTAAATGCACAACTGTTGATATCCATGTAGCCGATGTAATAACCATTTGCTTTCTGTCTTATCATTCGTTGTCTGAAGGTTTGTTGTCGGGAAAGTATGACATGTGCCTATCTTGGTTAAACACACCTGAACGCCGTTTGTCAGTGTCATTTACTCAACCTTTCTGGTCATTCCAAAATTCGTGTCATTTACTCAACCTTTCTGGTCATTCCAAAATTCGGCATATTTTCTGGTGAAGAAGGGGAATCCGGACAAGTTCAATCCAAATAATATAGAAGAAGAGAAAATAGGTAAATTTTAATTTCCTTCCTGTCAAAACGTTATAGATATTGTTAATAGTTATTCGAAAGACTGTATGTTCGTGATCTAACAAATTTCAATTTAATTTCATTTCTCCTATTCGTAACGTTGACTGTTGCATATAATGAAACATGGAAAATGAAACGCGGGCGGTTTTTCATTTTACATTAGATGTAAGGTGGCGGCACTGCAGCAACGGTTATGGTTCCGGACTCACTTTTGGAGGATGGTGAGTTCGAAACCCGGTAAGTCCAATGTGACGGACACACTGGCAGAGGATGGTGAGTTCGAGACTCCAGCACGGTGTTGTGCCCCTGTGCAATGTACTTTACTCCTAATTTGCTTCAATGGGCAATGGGATTTGGATGCTGCTTCCTATAATTGGGCGTTCGCCTGTCGGATGATGGATTGAAAAAATATGATGACCTATTTATTTCATTTTCACTCAAACGTGACTCGTATTTCGCTCTTTCGTAGGATTCATCCATCATCTTTCAAGTAACCCAACATGTTTGCGGACAGCCAAAAGGATCATTGGTGCACACAGCTTTTCAGACGAAAATTCCGTCGTTCTTGAAGTACTGAACTTGATACCGAAAGATTTTGAGACAAACAAGGTATAAAAATAGATTTGTTGTACACTTAAAAAGCGCACCTTCCCCCTAGCAATTCAAACAGAGAATGAAGTAATTTGATCTCTACGTAGAACGCCCATTACGAGCGTTTGCTACACTATTGACTTTCAAAACCTTATATTGAAACTTTACAGCATTAGGTGAAAACTGAATGCTACTGCATTGTACCAGATGTAGCGTAGGCAGCGGTCTACAAATTGAACCTTTGGCTTTCTCGGACATTATATACAAGACTGCAATTTAGATACTAACAGTGAAAGTTGGTAAAAGAAGAAGATTAATCATATTTGATACAGTCGTTCATGAGATAAGCGCAATATTCAAAACTATGTTGAATGTTCAAATAATCAACAATCAAATAATCAACATCAAACTAAACTGTATAATTCTCAGGTTACTCATCAGTTACTGATGTGAGCAATATATGTACCAAGTTTCAGAAAAGTTGGTGGAGTTATCATTGGTATATAGTTTTAGTCTATAATATCAATAAACATTTAATGTCGCAATATAGCTTCATGCCTTTAACTACTGTCGTGTCATTATACCGTGTTCTCAACAATTTGGTGAAGACCTGCTAAATATGTCTTTCTACCGTAAGTCATTTAAATATGCAAATAAGCAATGCCATGAACTGCTGAAATGACAAAAAAAACTGTCATAAGCTTGTATGATCGATATCTGTGGCAAGGTTTATCGGATATCATGCGATTATTCTGAAAATTTCTGATTGCGGAACAGGTATCTATGTAACAAAGCGTTAATCATGCAAGTCACGCCCACTAAAAACTAACCACTTCAGAATCTGACTACCAGATTAGATTCCAATCCGGGGAACTCTTCGTGAGATATCGCGTAACGGAAGGAGACTGACAGACAGACAGACAGACAGACAGACAGACAGACAGACAGACAGACAGCAGATAGACAGACAGACAACTGATTGTTTTGACTGACTGACTGACTAATATTGGTACGGCAATAGATAACGTTTGTGAAAACGTGACTAAATTCGGTGTTTTCAATCGGCCGTTCAGCCAAATCCCCAATTTCTAAAAAGATTGGTTCAATAATCGAGCTTGTGGTTGTTACAATTTTTCCGACTGAAGCACTCACGCTCGTACACTCACTATCACACGTCGCACACAAACGTTATCGAAGCAATGAATGCATCGCTTAAACTGTGCGAAAGACAGCCTCGGAGACAATTCTGTCCACCAGCAGAGCTATCAACCCAGGGTAGAAAATACGGTGTTTTCGATTTTGTTCGAACTCACAACGCATGGCACCCCGTCACCTAGCAGAGAAGCCACAGACAAACCCGCCAATTTCAAAACAGATTGGTTCAATAACCGAGCTTACAGTTGTTACAAATTTTCTGACTGCGACCCCTCATCTTCTTCGCAAAGGAGATAAAGAGCAATCGCAGTGAATTTGTTCAAACTTGTGTAAATGTCAAGCTATTTGATTCTTTGATTTAATGATTTCACAATGTCTAGTCTATTTTTTCACCACATTAAAATTGGGTTGGTTTGACCGCTCCTGAACAAAGTATGAGGAAAGTTTTAAAAATGTTATATTCGAGTAGAATGTTACTTTAATATCTTAGGTATCCACTTGTGTCTGATATCGAAAAAGTATGTATCACAACGCTTTCCGTAAATTCAGTGCATTGTTACAATCCCCAATGCACAACAGGTGTGATGATGAATTCATAGAGCGGCGTAAAACTAAAATAAATACAGTTCATGCATCATGTCACATACACAAACCTTTTTTTCCTGCAAAAACATAATACGATGAAACTGAAACTTTCATAAACAAATAGTATCTTACTGTGGCGTGTCTTTAAAAGCCTTTTTTCATCATTCTAGATAAAAGCAGTATTCGCATACCCATTGACAAATATCTACAACCCCGATGAGTTTGACATAATAGGAGAAGCGGTCCCCTGCACAGAGAAAGGTGAATTGGGCGGAATCACACGAAAGGGTCATGAACTTAAGTGGTTTGATGAAGCGTTCGAGGAAATGAAAAAGAGCGGGAAATACTACAAGCTGTGCAAGGAGACAGAGCAAAGTAAGAATTTGACATGTAAACGAACATAATGATACTTTTGCATAAATACTAAAAACACATCACTAAAATAAACTCGTAGATTTTTTTATTAGGTTTGCAAGCTCATGTTATTAGAACTTCAAGGAGTGACGCCGTTCCATCAACATGCCTAAGGTTCTTGTCATAAAGACTTTAAACAAGAGGACAACAAATGCCATCTTTATGTAAAATTGACAAGCCTTAGATCTCTGAAAATCATGCTAACACATATAGATATTTGAGTATAGCATTAAGGGTTTTTATTGTTCATCGACACGCGTCTGCATCACTTTCGATTACTCTCAATTTTGAAATTCTCTTGACAGACAATTTTAACACGATGTAAACATTCACATCACAAATTTCATTTTATTGCAGAACACGGAAGCCAAGCATTGTGTCTGTAGTTTTCTACAGACCAAACGTGACAAACGTGACAAGTTCAACAATATTGGACTCGCAAAGCCCATCCATGTGTGTTCTCGGTTGTAAAAAAACACGGCTATCAAAAATAAAAATCATAAAATTGGGCGCCATTACAAGTCAACAAAATCTCTAAATTCTTTCATAAGAGCTAAATGACCATTTGATGTTGATACATTTAGAACAAGACTAAATGAGACGCAAGAGAAAGTTCGGAAAATCAA
The DNA here is from genome assembly GCA_001465055.1 of Ptychodera flava. Taxonomy (NCBI): domain Eukaryota; kingdom Metazoa; phylum Hemichordata; class Enteropneusta; family Ptychoderidae; genus Ptychodera; species Ptychodera flava. Next base: position 109,601 of record LD348207.1, read on the forward strand.
GACAATCATCCCACCCTTGACATGGCGTTCGATTGAACAACATATTCTACTATAAATGTTTTACAAAACCAGAAATCTTTTGTTTACAGAGATTGCTTAAACAAACTATGATAATAAATAGTTATGACAGTGAACTATGATATTCAAAAGAGAGTGTTTGCATAATTACTCATACATGCATTTGCTTCGCCTTGACTTTTATACAGCTGCCTTGGTAACCTATTTAATATTATTGAATAGTAAGTTTCAGTATCTGTGGACGCGGAATCCTATACCTCATTCAGATTTATTGGATGATATTTGACCTTTTACCTTACTGCAATTCATGTAAACCTCGAGAAAACAAGACAAGTCTCAAGAAAAGACTTTATATCTTTTTTTAAAGAGCAAACTAATAATATCTATTGATACCAATGTCGCTTAGTTTGAATTATTTATGGTGACTTACTATTTGCGAAGGGTTTTTCCATTATAAGAAGGGTTTTTCCATTATAAGCATCTGTTCAAGGTATCGATGCATTTGGAAGAATCGCCACTGTGCTGACCAATGTCGTCTAAGGCCTCCTCCAACACGGTGATGGACCTGCGGCTGCAACTGACGGCAGCATCATGCCGCGAATGATGATACCAGCCAAGGTTAGTTACTTCAAAGTTGCTCCTGGACAAACCATCTCCCTATCCCGAGCGCTAAGGGCAAAAAGGATTCCCGTTGATCTATCTCTTAGTTTCATCGTCAGAAAATTCCAGTGCTTTGATATTGACCTCGAATAGCACGTGAAAAAAGGTCGAAAATCTTAATTTTCAGCTACACATTATATAAAGATTGAAAAGGTTATTTTGTTAGGAGCACCCCAACCGTCGGAAGCACGGAAGACATAAAGCTTGGCATAAAATGCTAAGTTGTTAGTTTACAAAATTACAAAACTAAGAGAGATATATTGAAGTATAGACTGCAGTGCGATAAAATAAAATACAATATAATGTCATACCTAGATCATGCACAGCTTTTACACAGCAATCCAACTTTTGTTTCGGCACCAGTCTTAACTTAGACGGATAAATTCAAGGTCATTTGCCTCACTTCTTTACGAGCACATTATATTCCATTCTATATAGAAGCAGTATTCCCGTACGCTCTAGATGGCCTCTACGACCTTGATGAGTTCGAAATAGGAGGAAAAGCAGTACCCTGTACCGAGAGAGAGGAAGTGGGCAGAATGACAAAACAGGGTGATAAACTGGCGTAGTTTGATGAGACCCTCGATAGAATGAATGAAAACGGACAATACTCCAAGCTGTGCAAAGAGGTTGAGCACAGTTAGACTTTTGATCATAAAGCTATATAATTCTGAAACCCTAAGTATTTCAGAATAACATACTTTTGAAATGTTTATTTATCCTGCGACTCTTTATAATTGCAAGTAATTAAACATCAGTGACTGAACCATCAATTGAAGGTGATTGAGGGTGAATTATAATACTTTTATATAGTGTACCATCTAGTAAACAAGCTCATATGCACCATAGGAAGCCCCTTTACAGACGTTTCCCTACGGTTCGTTTGTGTTTCTAAAAGTAAACAGTTTCAGAGCTTGTGGGATCTTCTCCCTTGGTAAAATAATGATTTTGCGGATGGTGTGACCAAAGTGACCTAAGGTCATTTAAAAAGATTACAAATTCCATTTATTGATTGAATATCTCATACCCATCATTTCTTTCCCAGCATTCATTACACTTGTTTGATTTCAAAAAGTCTTGGCAAGCTATCAAAGTGTGCATTTTGCTCTATTGCGGAACACGGAAGGCGGCCATCTTGCGTGTAGGTGCCCTCGACAACACAGACGAAAACTTCCCCGAACCATGCATTCTTTTATTGACACTAAACTGACCTATAGACACAATAATGGAATGAGAGTATCATGTAGTTTTGTTGTGTCAAGCTTTCGAGTCGGTATAGCCTTCAATGAAAACACCAGATGAGATTTAATTATCAAATTCACAACATTACAGCTTTCCATTTTTTTCCCGATACAGAATTCATCAATATTGACATAGTTTGTATTGCACCAATTTCTGTAACTCCTTCAAAACCAGCTAGTCATTTTACTTCCCTTCCCTGAGAACAATGAATCCGTTTCTTGCAATCTATAAATAGGCCCTTGCTGTGTTTATGGCATAAGATGGGGGACACGAGAGTTACAGAGCTTCTTTCACAACATTCGATATTTTTCAAAATAATTTAAATGTTTTCTGAAATTAACATTAATAATCATGACATTAGAGTGTTACAAATAACCCTTTGTTGTTTGTATATTTTTTACACTTCATTTTGGCCATAACCCTGAGAATCTTATGGTAGTGCAACGTAATTGTGATCATCTTAAAGTTGCTTCTTAGTAGTATAATCAAGGCGTACATCATGATCGTGAATTCTTGTCACGACTAAAATCAAATGCAAATAGTAACTAACTGTGTTGACAAATTGTTGGTGTTTCAACCAGCTTGTCCAACGCTAGCTAAACGATTGCTGTTTCAACAAGTGTCAAAAAGTCATCAATGTTACAGCTACTGGCCCTTAAGGAGTAATTTGCAATTTTTAAATGAATCTATCAATATGAAATGGCTACTAATCAGTAATATATAATACTTGGTTCGATGTTAGCGTTATTCGTAGTTAGCAATGAGTTAACAAAGCAAGATTTGAATAGCCTAACAATGTTGATAATTGCACTTTACATTAGTATGACAACTATTATGCCGTATTTGAGATGACATTCAAAGGGCCAAGTGGCATCATATCTTTCTTTCTACGAGCTGTCATAACGGTTTGGTTCTAGGGCAAACCAGCCATTGCTATCAGCCAACGAGCTCTTTAGGGTATCAAGTAGACGCAAAAAACTCTGCGGACCGGTCGCTTTTCCGAATAAGTACGCGCATGATGTTGTGCGCACCTTTCTGATAAGAGTATGTGCCAGTCTCGCGACAGGCAGTGTTAGTGCAGGCCTATATATGACACTGCATGTAGGGAAGCCACACAAAACGATTAATGGTGACTATAGAATAACACTGTAACAGCAGTAAGTGGCACGACTAAGAATTTTAAAATGACACGATTGTGCTTCCTTGTTCTAGTAAGTGTCGTCGCGTGTGGAACAGGTAAGTGTGAACACATGTATTGAAGAGAGAGAGAGAGAGAGAGAGAGAGAGAGAGAGAGGACGTTCTGTTCACTTTGTGGGTTGCTTTTGTCAGATTATATAGAAAATTGTCCACTATCGCTCCCATTCGCTACGCAAAACTCGGCAGATCGGACTACGTGCAGAGTACCTATCACAACTGCGTTGAATATGGCACAACTTTGTGAACAGAGTGACAATAAGAAAGTTACATAGATATTATAATGTCCATCCCTAGACGTTACATCGTGCTCCTGACCATTTTTCGTTGTGCAATTTTTGCAAGGACACATTTTAATTTCTTTTCTTTATCATTGGATGATCACTTGACTCCCTGAATTTCAAAGTTTAGCAAAAAACGTCATGACCTTAAAAACATTGTTTACTACGCATGGACGACATGTCATTTTACAATTCGTTTGACGTCATTTGTTAAATAAATCTGCTTCCACTAGTACAAAGGGTCAGATAGTTTGACCTCGATAAGACGAGTCTATATGCAAGTGGTGTTGTAAACATTTCAATTATTTATGATTCTTAAGCCTGAACACTTACAACAATTTGTCGGTGCGAAAGCTTTCTTCAGTTGTGTTTCAATGACCTTAGACAATATGTATCGCTCGACTTATTCAGACATGTAACTGTCAACATTCGACATAATTCATAAGTACCAATGCTCTTAAATCATTCGAAGACAGCTTCCTTGGGTTTGAAGAAAGTCTCCTACGCTTTGACGATTCTTTCGGCGAGCAGGTGCCCCTAGCACTGCAGTCCCAGAGAGTACCTCTTCCTCTTCTACGAGCGCTGATATCACGTGACGTGATCCAGGTCAAGGATTTACTCTCTTGCTTACTTTTTTTATAATATATGTGCCTCTGAGTCACTTCTCAATCATGATCTTCACAGAAAGACAACATTTAGTATGTAAAATTGTAGAGATAATAATATGGACAGACGCGCAGTGTTAGGGTCAAGGTCAACTAACTTCAATACAATGATGGCAGGCTATATGCCAAAGTCCGCCACTGTGGGTCAAACAAAGCACAAGCAAGAGAGCATGAGTAGAACAAAGATAATAAAGATATAAATTAATATGAGCGCTTATGTTTCAGGTGGGAAGGTGGGGAAAGCTCGAAGGTCAAAGCTATTAAACAATGGTGGACCCCAAATTAGCCTCGTTCTACGCCCATTCAGAGCACAGCCTCGAACCCGCTCAATTTGAACTGCAATTAAAACAAGAACTATTGTAACTGAAACGTTGGCTACAGCAATCACTTCAGATCATTATATTATATAATATTATATTATATTATATCATATTATATTATATTATATTATATTATATTATATTATATTATATTATGTTATGTTATGTTATGTTATGTTATATTATGTTATATTCTATTCTATCATACCATATGATATGATATGATATGATATGATATGATATGATATTATATTATATTATATTATATTATATTATATTATATTATATCATATCATATTATATTATGTTTCCTGTGAACAGCACGGTATGGCTGGGGCTGGTATATTGCCAACCATTATTGCTTCAAGACATCAACTACACCTTTTAGTCCGCGATCTGATGCTTTTTCAACATATGATAAAGGAGATTGGAAAGTCAGTCTTGCAAGAAGCCATAAAGAAGAAGGACGAAGATAGAGTGTTTACATTTGCCGCCCCTATGGCCGCTTCCATACCCTTGGAATACATGTAAGATACGTCATCATCGGGGCATATTTGGGTTAACTGTATATTTAATACAAAAACAAAATGCACTATGAACGCCATTGGAACTAATTTGGGAGAATTTGATATTCTTATTTTTCAAATTTCTCGAAAGTGTTAAGTGCCCTATAGCTGAATGTTGCAATAGTACAAATTTATCATATAACCAAGTAAATTATTTAAAAAGAAAAACAGATGAGCTTACATTTGAAGATTAAAATGACATTACTTCACCATCCAATTATCCCAAATCAATTCTAATCGTGTTTATGTAAAAGACTGTCATAACAGCATCGACCTTACTAACAAGAATATTTACATTGAGATGGCGAAAAGTTAGTTAATGTCATTCAGTAATTCATGTGCGTCAATAGGTATAATGCACAACATTTTTAGGAATCTGCGAACTTTGTGCATACCTCGGCCACAATCAGAGTGCAGGAAACAGAAAAGCACAATCACTAGATAATAATGTTTGCGAGAATAGTCCAAATCCTTTCTACTCTCATGCAGTAAACTTTTCCTGAATACCACGTTTCGTTATATGATATCATTTTTACATTTTCAGAGGCGAACGAGGCACACTGAAAGGCTTTCTTATTGACCTGATCAACGCAGGTAAAACATCACAAATAATTTCTTGAGCAGGGATATTTTTCCTAACAGAAGATCTCTTCTTTCTGAATTTATTATGCTTTCGTAAAACGGTAGAGAAACAATAATGGCACACCTGCCAATCAAATCAAATCGAGTTACATCCATCACCAATGGTTTCTGTTCCGGTAGCTCTGCATGGTTTATATATTAATACATACTGAACGCATAATATAAAATGCACGACAGAATAATACAGTCATTCTGAGTAGAACTCACAACTATGGATAAAGCTGAAACGTCTTACCTTTGTTATGTAGGTCATTTCCCCCCACACTCATCATGACCTGAGTTCAATTAGTCTAGAACATTCTCAAGGTCACTGCCCTTAATGACCTCACAACCTTGAATTCAATTAGTCATGTTTGGAATGTTCTGGAAAGTTGATTAGTTGTGTAAGAGAGATAATTTTAGAACAGTAATTAGCATGTCAATAAAAGTTCTAGATTGTTCTTATATGCTTATGTAAACACATGAGTATAAATACTGGGACAGCAGGCTTGCAGTCAGACTTTTGGGATCGTGTCTCTTGTGTGTTACTAAACTCCAGCAGTAGTCATTATCAAGACTTTTCAAGACCTTCACTGCCAACGCTGGATTTACTCTGTGGACTTTGTGCAGTTTCAAGCCTGCAAGGACTGTTCATTCATCCAACTGACTGTTACAACTCTGAGACTGGAGCTTTGCCGTCCCAGCTGAGATAAGTAGTCTGTACACTTTTAAAGCTTGTACTCTATCCCTGACTTAGCAATTAGTTTTATTTTCGTAATAAATTTTGTTTAAACGTTAACTGCTGAGTTCACCCTTTTGTTCGTTTTCTCTGCACGTAACACCTTCACTCACAAATAATCATCGTCTCTGCTTGAAAGTTATTTGTAAACATGTTTTGCTTGGACTTCAGTGTGCGAGGCAGCTGGGAAGCGCTGTGTTGTACAGCAAACTGAAATGACGAATTGCTTTACACACCAAAAAGGAGAACGCCTGATAGCCGGAAAGGGTAAGTAACGTTCCATCATAATTTGGTAAATGTGTTTCTTTCGTGTCAACAAGTTCAGCAATCATGTATTGCATATTATCAATCGAGCTGCACAATCATTTAGTTCCCTTTCAACAATGAATGGTGAAATTAATTGTATGAATATCCTTTTCGTTCTGCAATTTAAGCCGAAGTCTGTCTTGTTGCCTAACTTGTTATTGAAGAAAATTAACTAGATCATCTAATTGGGGTATGATTATCGAAATATTGTGCGCTCGAGTTTTTGTAGTTTAATAGTGTATTCAACTGAAAGAATGAACGTAGACTTGCAACCAAATAAATGTCCGTAGCCTCGTCATCGAGTCTTCACAAATCTTACTGTCTCTTACAGCAGGATAACATAGCACAATTTTTCAAACATTGATACGTTATGAAGGCTTTAATTGACCAATATATTTTTCTTTTGCAAGGTTTATCTTCAAATCATTGGCTCTCTCCCCTTGAAAAAATAGACATTATTCAAAGTCATCAGTTAGCAAGCACCGATTGATAACTTAAGAAAGACAAGCGATTCCCTCGAAAGACGACTTTTACTTCATGTGTGGAAAACAGCTACACTCATGGACCCAATGACGTATAGCCATTGTGTTAACTCTTTCCCAACAGGTCTTTTCGCCAAACAGTTTGACATGTGTATGACATGGTTCAAGACAGATGAGCGAGCAATACTAGTATCCTTCTCCAAACCCTATTGGCGTTTAAATGACTTGGCTTTTTTTATTGTGAAGAAAGGGAATCCTGACAAATTCGACCCAAGGAACATAACAGGAGAGCAACTTGGTAATTTTTTTCATATTTAGAGAGATAAAAATTCTGATTTATCGAGATGAAGATCATACGCAACATCTCACGTTCAGATAATAATTAACTGACTGGGAAAAGTATATTCGCACATTTGATGGTATGAGAATTTAAGAAAAAGTAATTGGCGCGAAGTGTTGCCGACCATGAGATCGACATTTGTGCATAAATGTAAGTTGTTGTTTTTTTATTTCAGGATTTTTATTCGGTCATTCGAGCAGTCCTGTTTGTTTACGAACTTCCAGAAATGTTATTGGTGCGGAGGATTTTCCTGATCAAAAAGCTGTTTTTATTGATGCACAGGCCAGGGTTGAATCCAAACATTATGATAAGCTCAAGGTATGATACCGTCAAAAATCCACTAATAGTACACACGGAGACACTTGGTCGTGAGACTCAAATACGCTGTTGTTTTAACAAGGAAGGTTTCTGAGAGAGTTTGCATCTTCTACACCAACAGGAAAAATGTACTCTGGCCCTGTACATCCCCGCCAAGACTCGCCTCAAACTGTCAAAAGATAAATTCGGACGACTCCCCACTTTCTGACAGTGGTCAAATCCTAACCTACGTAGTCCCTCTCTTCCCAGGTAAAGGCATTTTTCATCTACACAATTGAAGGATTCTTCAACGCAGACGAACTCGAGAATGTTGGCGAACCAATTCACTGCGGCGGAGGAGGGGAATTGCATGGTGTGACACGCAAGGACAATGAACTACCATGGTTCGATGACACGCTTACAAAAATGAAGGAGGACGGTCGATATTATGACTTATGCAGGAAAACTGAAGAAAGTACGTATAACATATTGCCATGTATTTTTATATCACTCATTACAGGATGCTGCTTGTATATAAATATATATATATAGTATATACACTTATTGTTTTTATATTAGTAATTCACAATTTTCCTTGACTAAACTTGTTCCGTTCTTCAACTCGGCATATTATAATGTTGTGACTTAGTGTAAGAAACATCAAACTATTGTTGTCTAAAGTGCTGTGTATAAAACATGACACAGATCTTGTAATTGGTGACGTCGACTTCAGAACAGCCGGTTGGATGGCAATAACATTGTTACAGTAAGTTTGAACGTAAAGATATATAACAGTTGACAAGAAACACATTCGTTGCTATGATTTCAGTCAATCATTGGGTACCAACAGAGTGATGGATGTTTGAGGCAATTATTTAATTTCTGATTCTTTGTCTTTGCAGGACATGGAGGAAAGCCGGCGTGCGTTTAGCTTCTTGTATTTAGTCTACCAAACTATGACAGAATGCGAATTTATTAGATATTTTAAGGATCTTAGATTTGCATAAAAATACTATATAATTATTTCTATAATGCGACTTTGTACAAAAACGCGTAACGATTACTACTCTGCAAACATTCTACAGGTATCAACAATCCATTCACTACTTCAGATGCTGTTAGTGTTGAATCTTTTCTACATAGTTACTGGAAAATATAATGTTAGAAAACATGTCGTTCAATGTTGTGTATGCTTTCAACTTGTACGATTCTTGAAGTATCAAACACCAAAGTAAGTCATTAAGTTGCTAAAGATAGCCTCAAGATTCAATAAAAAATATTTTTTTGCCTGTTCTATGCGTGTCATTGGTGCATTCATTATGCGACGATCTTTACTAACGTACAACGAGCCTTGAAACCTGTTCTTCAAACTTGTGTCTGATCTTTCCCTAGCAAAAATGCACTCATGATTGTGGTCTTATTTCAGTGTTACCCTCTCCTTTCCCTTGCCTGGGGCTGCTGTAGCCCACTCGAAGATGCATTCGGTGGCACCTCTAAGGCAAAACTATTCCTGCGAACGCTAGCTGGTTATAAAAAGTGTTACAACTGATCTCCGGGATTCGAGAGATGTACTTGCTCCATTGTCTTGATAACTAGAGCATTAGAGTCCATCTTCATGTGATACGCGTGATATTATCATGATAGAATCTGTTACAGCCTGTTTCCTACTGCTTGTAGGAAACAGGCTGTAATAGTTTGTAATATTCAAAGTGTTGTACAATCTCATCCACTCAATCGAGAAGCGTGTTAAAAATTGGCAAACATGATAAAATGCGCGATAAATGCTGTTCATGAAAAATCAACGGGGTAACCCTGGTCGTTCGTTGTATATACTGACTGATCATTTATATTACATTCGTCAGCGGGGACTTAAGGTAGAACGCGCCTCGGGGACAGATATTCGGACTCTGACACTTTTACAATTCTTTCCTGACATACCACTTGTGGGGGTTAATTTTAAAGCTCTTGGTATAAGAAAACGTTTAACCGGCTTAGTTTTTCGAAATTCGAAAATTTTCTTTTTCTCCATAGAGTGAACACAGGGATGGCGGCCATTTTTAATTTCTAATATCGTTATATCCTGGGTAATTTGTTGTTTCTCTAGTACCAAAATTTGCACAGTGACCCAATTTTTTATACTTGATTTAGTAAGAAAATGGCTGAAAATTTGAGCAAAAGTTTTAAGTCTTTCACTTTCGAGGTGCATACTACCTTAATCTTCAAAATTATTACATTAAATGTGACGACCACTAATGTATGAATACCTAATTTCAAGATTTGGAAGTCATGTGAACGTCACTTGTCCCAATTATCGATATTTATTTCCATCGTGATAAACATGTAAATAATTTCATTCATGCATTGTATGCCGATAAGGACAAATTGCAGTCTTGCAGCCTAAGTGTGTGCATTTCAGCACTCAGCAGTAGAGGAGACTACCCGCTAATATTGACTATAATCACAAAAGCATTACTCATCAGCTGTTAGCGTTACTATTTCAAACATATTACTCATCATTCTGTCTCTGAGTTATCATTTTTTCCATGAAAACGATAAAAAACTCCGTAATCTGGTCGTTTTTCGTTTTGATGTGATTTTGTATATCATTCTTGATAAGTTCAAATTAAGTAGGCAACACAATAGATAAACTGCAATTAATGCATGAATCCCATTGTCTCAGTCACATTTTGTGTCCAAGACTTCGAGGTCACCCAACATCGTATGTTTGTCCATTCATTTTTTACAATGACAATCATGTCATTTATATCCTAATGTTTTGGATGTATTCGACACAAAGTGATATTCTGCTTGAACATGGCAGTATTATCATAACTTGCTAGACTAATCTGATTGATAATTTGGGCTTAGTGTCTAATGCTGTGAAGCTGAAAGGTTTTATGAGCATGTTTCGCCGAATTTGGAATTTATTTGTTTGTTAAGAGAACATGGCGCTGTAAGAATACACATAAGTTGTGCCCGATGCATAGTAGACAAGTTAATGTTGACCTGTCGTGACGGCCGCCGTCAAACTTTATCTCTAACCTTCTGAGATTATCTTTTGACCGCAATGATAAGGATGACAAACACATCTTTCGGTATATATGCTACTTTTCTGTGACGACGGTTTCAGTCCAATCAACAAAGTCGTTGTAACACTGACAATGGTACGTGTGACCGTTCTTGTCCTTGTAGTACCGCTGTTGGTGACTGCCTTTCAAGGTAAGTGCGCAGATTGTTTATTCGAGTCTTAATACCCGATGATACATACAGATCAACTCTTGGAATCGATTACGCTTTGGTTCAATTCAAAGTGTTTAACAGAGGAGTTTGACATACAGTTTGACATTAAACTGGCAGTAGTGGGATTTGCGCAGACCAAATGGTCTTGTTGAAGATACGATCACATCTCGCTACCTCCTTTTTATTTCTAACAACTATTGAGCTCTAACCTATTTAAACAATAAAATTTAAAAGTAAACAGTGTTCTGTTTATTTTCTACGTATTTATCTCCGTATGATATGAAACGTAGGCGCCTTTGGGTTCTTTGATGGTCTTGGCAGTCAACCAGATGAAACGTTCAGTGGTCTGCGGGATAAGCCACTCCTCAGAGCTATGATTCTAAGACAACTCACAAATAACCTTCGAGGTTCGACGGGCGTACCGGGTCCAGTAATCCGAGCCCTTGGGTCAGCCAGAGTTCATCTGCCTGTGATACGTGCGATGTTATCACGATACAATGCGCAGGTAAAGAAAGGGCACTGATTAAATTCGGACTTTTAATAGGTTGAAAAATTCAAACCTTTCTCACACTATTGACTATATATTATATAGTATTCAAGAGCGCTAGTCGCGCAAATAGAACTAGTTGAATGGTACAGTGAAGGATCTTGGCAAACCAACGTATGCGCATACGCAGAAAACATTTACTTATATTCCTCTGGTAGAAACATAAGGTAATTGTTTCCGACGTCGATTGTATTAAATGCCAAGACAGCAGCCTTTGAAATATCCCAAACAAATTGTCCTGTCATGTGGCGTGCTAATGAAATTAAGTGGTTGGTCAAGTTAAGCGCAATGTCAAGTTGGTGGGTTTAATATGAGAGGTATATTCAAGTTATTTTGATGGTCCCTGTCAGCGATTTTATTCCCTCCTTTCCCCTTGCCAAGCCAGAGAGCTTTATTTTTGTCCTAATTTACCTTCTAGCATTATATGCATGAAGAATCACGATTCAAAAAGAATGTCAGATTGTCGGAGCATTCTGTCAGTTACACTCTGAGTCATATAAAGTATCTAAAATGTCTGCATTAGGCCTACTTTATAATAGTTAAGAAATTCACTAACCGTTGGTATCCCTGGTGACCATCTTTGTCTCTGTAAAAGTACCCTGTATTAATAAAAAGAACATTGTTCATCAGACATCTATGTACATCGGTGTCATAGTATCACCTTCTTTGCATGACAATATTTGCACAAATCAGCTTGTCGTTGACTAGGTGGGTTTTGATAGGCACGAACAAAATAGCAAAATATGTCAGTATACGAGGAATTTAAAACGCTTTCTTCTTACTCTGTCTTTTTAGCAGCAAAACGATGACACGTTGGGTAATCTGGTACTGTTTCGTTTACTTGGAGAACAGATGGGGAAGAAAATCATAGAGGGAGCCCTCGCCATGAAGGAAGACTCTAGAGTTTACAATTTCGGGACATATTTCAACTGTGATTGTGCTCTTGAGTACTTGTAAGTTTACAAGTATTGATAGAGTTTCATCCCGAAATTATCGAGTCATGCCCTGTTCATCGGTGCAAGAATCAGAGAATTTCAATCACTTTGGTTCAACCAAGTAACAAGAATGGGCTGCCATACCCTATGCATGTCAGAACGATCTTCGGCAACGATGGGGCAACAGAATACAAATAACATTATCGAAATGTTATGCATTTGTAGGGGGTTTGTCGTCATCATGTTGGTTTTCATGGGTAAAAGTTAATTGTGAGGCTATTTTAAAACGTGATTTCTCTTTGACTTAATTACATTTGTAAACCAGGCAGAAATCAGATAAAACCACCCTTGAAGCATTTACTGCACGAGTTTCCTTAACAAAGGCATGAAAGAGCCACACTTAAATTATCGTTGAATAGTCTGAAACCGCAGCGATGTACGCGATTCGTTTGTATGCAAAGTTGCCACATTTGTTATCAAATTCCTCAATACCATAGAAGGTAAGTACGCCTAAAATGATAATTTCAGTATTTATGTCAATTTTGTCAAAGATGGCAATCTTACCATCTGTGTCAATAGAATATTGTGCAAGTAGAAAAATAAAGGAAACGTAAAAAGAAGAAAAATCATAAACAGTAAATTTTAAGGTGTTTATAGTATCGAGTGGAAATCTATTATTCGTTAAAGCTATTATCTCACTTTCGTCCACAATTAAACATGTATCCGTGAGCTGTGGTAATAATATGTGGCTATCGTATTTTCACTCGGGACACGAAAGATAGTGCCTTTCCTAACCTGCATTAATCTGAAGCTCAGAGAGCCTAGTTATATTCATTATATCCTCGTGACTTTGGAAGAATGCCAATTTGATTGTGCGCGACAGGAAGTATCCAAGACAAAGAAAATACTGTAAAAGCTTACGCATAGATTTTATAAATACAGATTTGCCAGAATCTTTTCATCTAAGTATCAGCGTGATGAAAGTAGTCGAACTGTGAAGGTTAAATTGTTCAAGATGTGATTTTTCTCACAGAGGGGAGAATGCTGCAATGCTGGGCTTTATGCCAGATTTACTACACGCAGGTAATTGAAAATGCTAATTTGACTAATATCAGTAGTTTCATTTGACAGTTTCACCATCTTTTTTCATAGAATAATGGGCAAATGTTTGTCGCTTCTTTCTTCACTAAGTTGGCGTTAATCTCTAGATTAGTTTACGTTACCATGTGACCAAACTACCTTTTCTATCAAATGACCCTTCACTCTAGGGACCTAGGAACCTTCATCGAAAGGCATTGTGTTTTTATACTTTGGACCTCTGTTGGCGTTTCAGTGAAGCGAGTTTTGACTGAACCAGGCTGAATAATGACCACTACTGAACTGTATAATTTCAGTCAATTTAGATAAAAGAAACAAAGAAACCGTGTCTTGAAAATGCTTTGCAATTTTTCTTCTTGATGTGATACTTCACATATACTGAGATAGTGATTGACAAAGTAGCATTTCGACCGTGCCTAGTTTTGCTTAAAATTTAAGGTATTTGTATCGTTTCTGGCATCCCTACCGTTAAGGATTCTCTCGCTTGGCCACTGTGTAGGCTAAATGTTGGCCCTTTAAGTTGATATTGTAGTATTATTTCTTTGAAAAGACAGATTGTTAAAATTGTATCCAAGAACAAGGTCACTTTTGTTCCGCTTTTATTTTCCCGGGATTGACTTCTATTTCAGTCTGTGAAGAAGCTGGGAAGAAATGCACATACCAATATGCAACTCACAGCGAATGTTTATCACACAAACGAGGCGAGCGTACAGCGGCAGGAGTCGGTATGCCTTTCATGTTGAAATAAAAGGGAAAGACACAGGGTTGTCCCCATAACTAATGACGGTGATGATGATGATGATGATGATGATGTTGATGATGATGGACGATCATGTTCAATACTGATGTGTACTCATTAACACTACATTTAAAATGCCTCCAATGTGTCGACGATGTTTTCCTGCAGCTTTAACACGGAAACTAATGAGAAAATATGGCTCAATTTGTTGACAGGACTTCTCGGGAGGAATTTGGACGTTTGTTTATCCTGGTTCAAAACTCCTGAACGGCAACTGTCTGTGTCATATACAGACCCCTACTGGATACTTGATAATTCGGCGCAATTCTACGTAAGAAGAGGTAATCCAGGCAACTTCGATCCTGAAAAAATAGAGGGCAAGGCAATAGGTAATGCTCCACACCTATGTTTGTCTGTCTGTCTGTCTGTCTGTCTGTCTGTCTGTATGTATGTATGTATGTATGTATGTATGTATGTATGTATGTATGTATGTATCTGTGTATGTATCTATGTATGTATCTTTGTTTCTATTTGGCTATCTTTTTATCTATGCTTTTTGTCGTTTTTGTTTCCCAACATTTATCATGCTCCATGTAAGTGTTTTCTGTGGTATTGCAGTGTAAAAATGTTGGAGGTTGTTATGAGTCTTTACTTGATAAAGAAAAAAACTAGTAAAGAAACAAGTTTTTCCCTTCCGCTCAGATTCTTTCCTATTTTAACTATTATGTCAGGTTTCGTTGATGGCATAGCAAGTGATTTTCCATGTTTATTAAGAGGAATTAATATCACGGCTGTTGACGCTGAACGTCTAGGCATCAAAGGTCATTATGTCGGAGTAGAGGAGTTGTATACGCTCATGAAAAATGGTCAGGTAATGATAATAATACAGAGGCCTACGTCATAGGTATAACGAAATAATAATTGAAGTATCAATAAAACACAGAAACTGATAGTCAATGCTGGCATAATAATAATAATAATTTGAAAAAAATGTCAATATCTTCAGTACATCCATGATTTAATTTTCAGTTGTTTTAATTAAATGTAGTGTGCATCTACCGCTGTGTGTTATGGGAAGTGATTATATTGTAATTGATTATGTGAGAGTAATTGACTATTCCAGCCATTTAAGCAGTGTGATTGTTCTCTCGTCAAAGCGTATCGCAATTTCTTGATAGCTTTTCTTGATAAGGTGTTCGTCATGCCTTTATTTATTTTCAGCTCGATGCCGCGTTTGTGCTGCCAGTATCATTTGGCGACGTAGTGTTTTCTCATGAATTCGACCGGCTTGGGAAATCTTTTAAGTGCAGCAAGGGTGGTGAACTTCACGGAATAACCCGGAAGGACAACCTCGTACCGTGGTTCAATGATGCATTGCGCAAGATGAAAGAAGATGGACGGTACTATGGCTTGTGTCGTGATGCAGAGAAAAAACACGGTGAGCCAAGACATAAACTGTACTACTACTGTCGGATGCGAGTGTAATATTACAAAATGAAACTATGGTTCCTCACAGAACATACTTTTTTACTTGTGACTTTTTTGCATGTACGAAATTCAGTTGAATTACAACTCTGTCAACTTCTCTGATATACCATCTGTCATTTAAATCACATTATCAATCGAATAATATGGCTCCTATTCTGTCATACTGTAGGTCACAAGGGAAGTATCGAATGCATGTAATTCGTTTCACTCGCTCCTGGGAGAGATTTGCATCGTATACAACACTTCCTTTATGTGGCCTCTATGTTGCTGGGAATCAATGAAGCGATTCTTTAAGTGATACAAGTACATGATTGATTTGCATTTGTCCTTCTGAATTTGGTATAACTGCAGTTTAGACTCTCTTTGACAATCAAAGGAAACCTTTCCTCTTGAATTTGATGTGTATTGCATGGACATTCGTCATAAAAAATCATATATATAGCTTGAACATTTGCCACTCATTTTTACTGAATTTCATCACACAATGAACTTTATACTAATGTGCTGTTTTATTTCATTGTACGCAAATTATCAATAATAAACGCTGCTGTGGGTATCAGATAACTCTCTTTCTTCTATCTTTAGGCGCATCTTAGTCATCGTCTGTATCTCCAAGCAAATTGACTGCCTCGATAACATTATAGGAATAACAATGCATAGTCAGTTCAAATGAGAGGTAATATGATCAGCTTTTGAGGATGTTGCAGTACTTGGTTTTAAGTATTCATGCTTTTATGAGATCATTGTCCCTTCGGAAGGTACCTACTAATCTCTAAGTCCTTCTACTAGTAAACTAGGCTGTGTAAAGGAAAACTGAAAACAAACTGATATCGAGATAACTGAAATAAGTATTAGACTGCACGAATATGGCTCTATGTCGTTTTGCAAGGAGTGTAAAAATCGAAATCAAGAATTAAACTACAAACACAAAGCTTAAACCGTATTCAATTTTAGCGGCTATCAGGCATTTTTCGCGGTATTCCCAGATTTGTGTACATTATCTCTTGCATCAAATCCTCTACTTCCTTAAGAAATAGTCGACTATTTTCCCTTTTTGTATTTTGAATAAATAGTGTCAACCAGGGGCACTCGGGTCAATTAGTCAGACTGTTTTTTAAAAATCAGCTGATTTGTAATACATTGTGTTCAATCGACACAGAACACCATTGCTTCTTTCACAACACTAGAGATTTTACGTTTAATAGATTTGGTTGTGACCGAGGATGTAAGGGCTTCTTCTTCACCATGAAAGTAGGGAAGTCACACAGTTGAAATTTACTGTATAGTCTCAACAGAGAGTGAGTAGGGCCATTGCAAGTTAAGACTAATACGACTGTGTCTCCTTGTCCTTCTAAGTGTCATGTCACACCAAACAGGCGATAGTCCAAATTTGTATAGCACTTAAGAGAGCAAAGATCGCTGTATTGTGGTGGTCAGGCTCCAATAAAAATTTCCCGTTATCGCACCGCTATTATTCTAAAAGTAGAACAGACGAGATAATCTGTAGACTGCCTTGTCAGAGAATGTGTGACACTTTAACACGATTGGGAAGCGACAGGGTGGCATCGATCTCTTACTTCTTTGCTAGATAAGTAGGTCACGTATGTTGCGAGTTCGGATCCAGACAAGAAATTACCAAATTTGCTTTGCTGAGTAAAGATCTGCAAGGTACGAGATCTGTAATTCTAGAGGTTAGCCTAAAACAAGCAGATACACTATTGCGCAAGCTGTAAGCATTGTTCGTTAAGTAAAGATATGTTTATCACAAATCACTTTTCTGGTTTATTTTTCGTTTAACGGATGTTTGACCTTAACATTTCAATAAAGAACTGAAGAGGGTTCACAAAATCATGAACTGCCTACTGTGGCAAGATAACACGTTAATCGTTATTTCAATTTTTAACGTCTATAATGTAGTATAAATTTGTGTGTACATGGTTCAAAGAGTCAGATATGGTCGCGTGACCTGTTTTGGACGAGATTTGCCAGCTGCATTGTAGCATTGTAGACACTCAGAGAATACACCGCCGTGATGATACTCAAGCCTACACATTATGATTACTGTTGGGTACTAGATTCCTGCCACGGAAACATTCCGTCCATTGTAGTGCAATGACTCTAAGCGTTCAGTTATTTTGGCATGGGCTGTTGGCAGATTCTTATGGTTCCTCATTCATAATAAGTAAGGCTATCCACTCAAGAACTATTTCATGACCCCTTTAGAAGATAATAAAAACTTCACTTCCGTGCGTGGCATTGCTAGAGCAATGTTTTGTACTTACGTCATTATACTGCTTTTTATGCTACTATACTGTTGTGTATCATTCGAGCAGTATGTGGCTCGGCATCACACACTGTATGCTTGTTTAAAACCAATTTGAAGTCAGGAATAATTCGTTTTACAACAATAGCGGAGGGATTATCATTATATATATCTACACTTTGTTATGATTATAACATCTGCGAAAAAGAGATTTTGCCAAGACCCTGCTGTTAGTAAATCAAGCATGTATACATTTCCCTATGTCTCGAAAGGTGAACAGAATTCATCCTTCTTTGTACTGAAGCCAATGTCATCGATTAGGATATCACCAGCTTTATCATCTCCATTATTGCATATGTCTATATCTCATGTGTCCCTGTTATTGTTTTGTTCATTTTCTAAATGATATAACATCTTAAGATTTATGCAAATTAACAATTGATATAAAAACGCATCCGTAAGTTGTTCTTTACCTCTGTTGTTTTTACCAGCAAAACGATAACACGCTATAAATATAAAATCTTCCTCTCTGTTGCACTGCTTTGCTGTTATTCCTCAATGAACTTAATGTAATGTTGTTTTTCTGCCTTGTTGCCTGTGGCAAGTAAATTCTAACCATATTCACTGAATTTTGTACTGAGCAAACTTTGCAAATTCTCTTGAAGTCATTTACTTGTATAAAACTACATTTTGAATATCGATGCACCACGAAATAAATACCAGAATGTACGCGGGTGTAGATACCATACACCAGCCTAGGTAACCACTGCCTAGGTAACCACTGCCTAGGTAACCACTGCCTAGGTAACCACTGCCCCTTGGTTAAGGGAAAAAGAACGGAAAATGGCTTGATCAAGGACACAATAAATCTATATTTACCGACACAAAATGAACTTCGAAGGCAGGTCTTCGTTTTACATTTAGCTTGCACCTATGGTTTTTGGTTACCTTATCCAAAATGTACTTGGAACCCGTCATTTTCACAGTGACTCTGCTTCCACGATTTACGACAAGACAAGCTTTTATAGACCTACCAAGTCCAGATGTTAATAAGCCAGACGGTAACTTATCAACGTTAGACGACACAACAGGTTTTACTTGAATTCGGATTGTCGTCAAATGACATTAGAGAAAGATAATGTGCATCGAACCATAAATGTATCCCGGAATATTTCTATGCTGGAAAACAATGTGTTTTACTGTTTGGCTTAGTTTGAAAATCAAATGGCCCTCTACTGCCCCTAGTGTATGAAAACCAAACGTGAGTCCCCTTGCTTTTTTCGAATTTTAGATGACCTACCTTGATTTTCCGGTCCATCCTGGTCACAATAAGTGAAAAACCCCCGACTTGATATTATTAAAAATATTCTGATGTTAAAGTGACAAGACTTGACATATTTTATAGGTGCCCATGCATTTTGACCATTTGAAGAGTTTGGGTTTGGAGAATAATCTGTTTAACTAAAACAGACCCTTAATCGTATAGGCCCCCTTTGCGCAAGCAGTAGATTATAAGGGGGTCTCTTTTTAGCTTTTGCGTGCGCTGTCATCACACCGCGTGGTCAAGATCAATATTCTTATGTCTTGTAAAATGTGAACTCTTGAACCGTTTTGCTTAGAGCTCGAGAACTCCAGTTCTAGAAAGACAGTACGAGGTGCCCCTGTGCAAATCATTCGACTCGACTTATTTGATGACGATGATGATGATGATGATGATGATGATGATGATGATAAATCGATACTAATACTGTCTAGAATATGTACCCTGTAATGGCAGCATGGTGTTGCAGAAGCTGTCGTGTTGTCAGACATCATAGCTGCAACGTATCAACAAGTCTTTGATGTGTGATCTGATACTGTTTCGTCACATGATGAATGAAATGGGAAACTCGGTCTTGGAAGGAACCATAAAGAGGAAAAAAGAAGGATGAAGTTTATACCTTTGTCGACTTCATTGACACGCACAGGCCCCTGGCAATACTTGTAAGACAAGTAATGCTTTAAGAATATTAATGTCACGTAGCGTGGTTGTGATGTAGCTATTATCGGTACATGCACTCTGTGGCAGAGAGTCGTCAGGCAGTAGACGTATAAGAGACGGCAACAGTATGCAGTAATATACTCTAAGTCGTAGCACTTTATTCAGCTGAGTAACATAAAGTTACTCGGTAAAACTTCTATGTCTCATACTAGTCTAATAACAGGCATCAGTCACAGTCAGTGTCGTCTCGAGCGTCGCAACAGGTTCTCTACAGGTTCTACAGGTTCTACCTTAACACACTAAAATGCAGAGTTTATATTGGGTGAATATCTGGCTTTGTCATGACTTTGGTATGCGTCTATCATTATCTAAAGAATTAACTAAAGACAGTCGGCATACGTGCAAAGGACAGGAAGGTCGCTGTCATCAGTACATCTGTCAACATAACGCAGAGGTCCAGCTCAAGTGTCCGGTCGCTGTTAATGACTTAAGCTGTTATTAAAACAATACGTTCACTAAAGACGGATGAACGGTTACATCAAAGGTCACGAAAATAAACAAGGGAGTCGTTCTCACGATGCACCACGTGCAGAGGGGTTACTATAGGTCACTGTCGGTCATTCATTGTCAGTCATACAAACTAAATTCATAAAATATCATATAATATTAACTATCGAGTGGCTACGTCACATTAAGGTTCACTTAAAGCTAATAGAAAAACAAAAAGCTCATACGTAAATCTTATCAATATGCTTTCAATAATCTCCACACTGCCATTAGCATTGATACAATTACATTAGACTCATGGGACAAAATTGTTGATATGCGTGAAATAATAGATTATGTATGATTAAATAGGCGTGGATAACCACATATATAATTTATACCCATTACGTGCGCACGCGTAAACGCCACTCAGGTGACTTTCAGGGTGAACACAAAGTAAAGTGAACTGTAAGACTTTGTCTTTTGATTACAATCTATACTGATACTGATATATTGTGTACCGTGTATACTATGATTCATGACGTCATAGATTTCTTCATTTCCATAACTTCAATATACACTACAAAAAGGATGGTTAAAACTGCATCCACTCCACACTCGGCTCAGTACACAAAATATTGTTTTCAGTTTGATTAAGTATCTAGCATAAAGAGTTCCATAACGAGTTACGTTTTATTGATTTCGTAATTATTTTTCATAAATCCCCTCTTAAATGCAGTTTCCACCGGTGCTGAATATATTATTATTCTCGCTTTTCAAGACTCATAGCAGGTTACCTACACAAAGTTTCCGTATGACTCATGCACTTAAATTTGCGAAGAAAGTCATTTTTTAATCGAGTTTTAGAATGTAAAAGTCATGTTGGCTATACGGCGAAGCGTCTGTGTGGGCAGAGGTCCTCAAATACATACCAGTCTCATAAAAGAGGATTATGGAAAGCGTGTTTAAGAACAGATATACCAGATTAATCCGAATATCTACTGAACTACGAAGTGTTTCCCACGTGTACACAGAACAAAACATACCACTCATACCATCAAGGGATGGCAAGATTAATAGAAGTGCGTTAAAGAACGTGATTAAATAACGTGCAAAAAAATTGAAGTTAATGAGGTTTTTACGTTCTGTGACTGAGTATTAGTCCAAAACTCTTCCACGATTATGATTCGTCTCATGATTGTACATGTGCTTGATGAACAACTTTCAGTCTGATTTCAGTACACGTCTCCTTTTGCCTTGCCTGGGGTAACTTTGATGGCACCTCTAAGGTAAAACTCTTCCTCCAAATGCTCGCTTGTGATAAAACCTCTCGCAACTGACCTGGTAATCGAGAGATTTACTGACTCCACTGTCTTGAAAACTAGAGCATAAGAGTCAATCTTCCTGTGGTGAGCGAGATATGATCATGATATAATGTGCGGGTAAATGAGAGATGCCAGTAGGAAACAGGCTGCAACAGTTTTTAAACCTCGAAGAAATGTACAATTTCATCGGGAAGAGTATTTAAAACAGGCAAACACGATAAAATACGCAATAAATGTGTTTGAGGAGCCAACTCATGGAACGTGCAATGTGCAGCTGTCAAACTTAATCTTTAACCTTATGAAGTCATATTTTGACCGCAGCGATAAGGATGACAAATACATCAATTAGTATACATATGCTACTTTTCTGTGGCGACGGCTTCAGTCCATACCACATAGCCGGCACTGACAATGGTACGTGTGACCGTTCTTGTCCTGGTAGTACCGCTTTTGGTAACTGCCTTCCAAGGTAAGTACGTAGATTGTTTATTCGTGTCTTAATACCGATGATACGAATAGTAAACTTTTGGAATAGTCAACGTTTTGTTTCAGTTCAGAATGTTTTACACTGTCGTAGGCGTAGAAGAAACGGCCTTGTTGAAGATACGATCACGATCTCGCTATTCAAAACGGTTAATAACCATTTCAAATTCTAAATAACTATTGATCTATAACCCCTGTTTAAAGTATACAATTCGAAAGGGAACAGTGTTCTAGTTATTTTCGAAGTATATATCTCCGTATAAAATGTACGCTCGCTACGAAATAAGACTGATGAACTATCTTGTCTCATTCACACTAGGAAAGACAATCGCGATTGCTCAGTGTTTTGTTTTACTGAAACATGGCTAAATTCATCAGTGCCTGATTCCATTCTAGTGCCTGATGGATTTACACTCTTTCGGTCGGATCGTGTATTTGCTGAAGAGGAAAAATCTATTGGTGGCGGACTCTGTTTTCTTTTAAATAATGCTTGGTGCACTGATGCCAGGATTATCTCAAAATCGTGCACACCAGAGTTGGAAACTCTTGTTATCAAATGTCATCCATTTTATTTGCCCAGAAAATTTGGATCTGTACTTTTGTGTGCTGCATATGTGCCACCAGATGCCAATATTCAAACGTTGCTATTGACCAGCTGTCGGCTATAATTACGCAACAAGAAAATAAACATTCCGGGTCAACCTGCATTGTTTTAGGCGACTTTAATCGTGCAAATTTACGTAAAGAGCTACCCAAATACTATCTACATGTGAATTGTGCAACCCGTCATGACAAGATCTTAGACCACTGTTATACGACAATAAAAGATGCCTATCGGTCTCTGAAACGTGCACCTCTCGGTAACTCTGATCACAATTTGATTCATCTAGTTCCCGCATACACACAACAACTCAAACGTGAAAAACCTACAAAACGCCTTGTCCCTCGATGGACAGAAGCAGCCATTCAGCGACATCAGGGCTGTTTTGCGTGTACGAATTGGGACTTGTTTATTGAAACTGCAGCTGACCTTGATGAGTGCACCGAGGTCACGATGGATTACATCAAGTTTTGCGAGGAGCTATGTATTCCAAGGAAGTTGGTAACATCTTATCCCAATGATAAACCCTGGTTTGATCGGACCGTAGCTACCCATCTTCGCGCGAAAGAAGCTGCTTTCAGATCAGGCGACAGTTCAGCTATGAAGAAGGCAAAATATGATGTTGTGAAGGCGATTAAACATGCGAAACGTCTATATCGAGACAAGTTAGAAAATGATATTTTGGCAACTGACTCACGGGAATTGTGGAAAGGCTTCGAGAAAATCACCGGGTATAAACCAAAGTCAAAATCAGCTCTAACGGATGATGAAACCCTTCCGGATCGTTTAAATGAATTTTACGCGCTATTTGACCGTCCTTTTGACATTCCACCAGTTACAAGTGAATCGCTGCCTCCTCCGTTTGAAGTAAGCTTGGGGGACCTCCGACGCACTTTAAGTACATTGAACGCGAGAAAATCTTCTGGTCCAGATGGAATTTGTCCTCGCCTGTTACGATCATGTAAAGATGAACTGTGTGAAATCTTATGTGTGATATTTAACTGGTCATTGAAAACGAGTCACGTTCCAAATGTGTTCAAAAGAGCCATCATAATTCCTGTTCCAAAACGCATTCCAGTTACTTGCTTAAATGATTATCGTCCAATAGCTCTTACATCTACTGTTATGAAATGTCTAGAAACCATTGTTGGAAAATACATTCAGTCGAATATTCCTGCATCTTTAGATCCATATCAGTTCATCTATAGAACAAATAGATCGGTTGACGATGCTGTATCTTGGGCACTTTTCAAAGTTTCTCAGTTTCTGGATAAGAAAATTCCAAATTATTGCCGGCTGGTATTCATTGACTATAGTTCAGCATTTAATACTATATCACCTTTTAAATTATATGAGAAGCTCACCAACTTGAATTTCAATCCCTCAATTTGTAAATGGATTCTCGATTTCTTGTTGAATCGCTCCCAAGTCGTGAAAATTGGCAGTAACTTTTCAAACTCTATCGTTCTAAGCACCGGTACACCCCAGGGTTGTAACCTGTCACGATACTCTATTCTTTGTTTACACATGATTGTGCTGTGAGTTCTGAGGAGAACAATTTCATAGTAAAATTCGCCGATGACACCACCCTTGGCGGTTTTATTGAATCTGATGAATCATTATATAGGAAACAAGTGGACGATACAGTTAAATGGTGTTCCAATAACAACTTGGAACTGAATGTCAAGAAAACAAAGGAAATAATGGTGGATTTTCGTAAAAATCCATCAGAAATTACGCCTCTTACTACAAATGGCACAGAAGTGGAAATAGTTAAATTTTTCAAATTTCTTGGTGTCTACTTATCTGCTGACTTGAAATGGGAAACCAATACTGATTTCATAGTTAAGAAAAGCCAGCAACGCTTATTCTTTCTGCGGAGGTTGAAGAGTTTTCGTGTTAGTCAGAACTTGTTGATTAGGTTCTATCGCGGAGTGATTGAGAGTGTCTTGACATTCGCAATCACTGTCTGGTATGGCAATATCACAATGAATGAACGGAAACAACTCAACAGGATCGTCAGTACCGCCAGTAAAATTATTGGTTGTAATCTTCCATCGCTAGACAGTCTTTACGAGGACCGTGTTCTCAAAAAGTCTGTCTCCATTGTCAATGATCAGTACCACCCTGCACACAATTTGTTTCAATTTATGCGTTCTGGTAAACGTTACCGTTCAATCAAGTCAAGTTGTAATCGGTCCCTAAACAGTTTTTACCCTACAGCAATTCGCATGTTAAATGAATGTAAATCGAGTACAGTGAGAGCTCACACATCTCGTCTCTCATAGTTCCTTCACTTGTACTTCTGAAGTCGGCGCTTTTATTCTAGCATGTTTATTTTTAATTCTGTTTGTTTTATTTTGTGTATTGTTCTTTTATTTCCTGTTTTTTATCTCACTGTCTGTCCTTTTGTTTTCGCAAAACCAAGATGTATTTCATTGTATGTGCAATAGCATATATATATGACAATAAATTATTATTATTATTATTATTATTATTATTATTATTATTAAAATTAGAGAAGTAAACTCCGCTTTTTCCCATCCTCATTATCATAGGCGCCTTAGGGTCCTTTGACAGTCTGGGTAGTCAACAAGATGGAGCGTTCAGTGTCCTGCATGATAAGCCATTCCTCAGAGCGATTCTTTTAAGACAACTCGCACATAACCTCCAACGTTCGACAGGTGTACCAGGTCCAGTTATCCGAGCCCTAGGGTCAGCGAGAGTTCACCTGCCAGTGATACGTGCAATATTATCACGATATACTGACCAGGTAAAGAAGAGGCACTAATTAAAGTCGGCCATTAATAGGTTGAAAATTTCAAATCTTTCTTAAACTACTGACTATATGTTATTTAGTATTCAAGTTCATTTACAACATTCGGCCTTATGTTTCCATTAGTGCAGCAGGCGGGCGTGATAGTCACGCAAATAGAAATAGTTGAATAGTACAGTGATGGCATATGGCGAACCAACGCATGTACATCGAGAGTATGACAACATAGAAAATGTTTACATATATTCCTCTGGTAGAAACATTGAGGAGATGTTTCCGACGATTGCATTTAATGACAGTACAACAGTCTTTGAAATACCCCGAACAGATATTCTTTTCCTGATTTGTCTTATGGCCTGATAAGCATGGAGTATAACCATTCACATAGTGCGACATATCGTTTAGTTTAGTTACCCTTTGAACAAATATTATTTTCATGAACAAATCAGCTTGTCGTTGAGTAGGACCTTTGATAGACACGAATAACTACAAAATATGTTCTACATACGGAATTTAAAAAGCGTTTATCAGTCGTTCTTTCGCTTCGTTTTTTTTACCAGCAAAACGATAACACGCTGCGTTATCTGGTCCTGTTTCGTTTACTTGGAGAACAGCTGGGGAAGAAAATCATAGAGGGAGCCCTCGCCATGAAGGAAGACTCCAGAGTTTACAAATTCGGGACGTATTTCAACTGTGATTGTGCTCTTGAGTACGAGTAAGTTGGGAAGTATTGAGATTGAGTTTAATTCCCAAAATATCGCGTCATGCCCTGTTCATCGATGCAAGGATCAGAGAATTTCAATCACTCTAGGTCAACAAAATGAGAAATATAGGCTGTCACATCCTCAGCATTAACGATCCTCAGCACGGACGTAGCAACAGAATACAATAACATGATCGACATTGTCGTCGCAATGTTGGTATTCATGGGTAGAAGGTAATTTTGAGACTTTTAAAACATGAATGTTCTTTGACATAATTGTACTTGTAAGCCACGTAGAAATCGAGCAGAACCACTCCTTGTGCATTTACTGCATAAGTTTTCTTTAAAAACCGTTATGGCATTGTACCTAAGTTGTTATAGTTTAATAGTCTGAGATCACAAGGATGTACTCGATAAAGTTATATGCAAAGTTGTTACATTTGTTTCCAAATTTCTCAATAACACAGGGGGTAGTACGCCTGAAATGACGATTTCACTATCTCTTTCAATTTTACAAAACATGACAATCTTGCTATCTGTTCGATAAAATATTCATCAAGTAGTAAAATAAAGAAAACATCAGAGAGAAACCAAACCAAACACGCCATAAACAGTAATTTTGTAGGTGTTAGTATCTTGTCGAAATCTATCCTGCTTACATATTTCGTGAAAGCTGTTCTCTCACTCGCGCCGACAATTACTAATTTAACAAGGTATTTGTCCGTCCTATCAATATGTGTATATAGTCAGTATATTCACTCGGGGAAGATTGTGCTTGCTCTAATCTGTATTAATCTGAAGCTCAGAGTAGCTATTACATGTAATACTCTCGTGACTTTGGCAGAATTTCAATTTGATTGTTTGCGACAGGAATTATCCAAGCAAGAAAAATATTATAAAAGCTCACGCATTAATTTCATTAACATATATTTGCCAGAATCCTTTCATCTAAGTATCAGAGTGATGAAACTGGCTTCACTTTGAAAGTCATATTGTTCAAATTTATAATTTCTTCACAGAGGGATGAATGCTGCAATAGTGGGTTTTATGCCAGATTTACTACATGCAGGTAATTGAAATGCTACCTTGACAAATATCAACTGATTTAGTTGATAGTTTCATCATCTATATTTCTTAGAATTGTACACATTTTTGTAGCCTCTTCAATAAGTTGGCATTAATATTTTAATTAGCCTACGTTACTAATGACCAGACTACTCTTTCAGTCCTACGAATCTTTATTGGGAGAACTGTTGAAGCCTTCACCATTCACTCAAGGGAGTCTTGGAATCTTCGTCGAAAGAGATTGTGCCGTTGCACTTTTGACCTCTCTTAGCCTTTCAGTGAAACTTGTTTCGACAGAACCTTGCTGAATAATGACCAAAATTGAACTATATAGTTTCAGTCAATTTAGATAAAAGAAACAAACAAACGTGCTTTGAAAATTATTTGTGATTTTTGTGCCTGACATGATACTGCACTCAGCACATCATACTGAGATAGTGATTGACAAAGTAGCATTTTGACCGTGCCTAGTTTTGCATTAATTTATGATATTTGTATCCTTTTGGGCATCCGTACCGTGAAGATTTCCCTCGCTCGGCCACTGTGTAGATAAAATATTTGCTTTAAAAGTTGGTATCATCGTATTTTTTCTTTGGTTGGACAACTTCTTGAAACTTTAGCCAAGAACAGTCTAGGTTGTTATGCGTTCATTTCTTTTTGATTGACTTCTATTTCAGTCTGTGAAGAAGCTGGCAAGAAATGTACATACCAATATGCTCCTCAAGACCAATGTTTATCACACAAACGTGGCGAGATTACACGGGCAGGAGTCGGTATGGCTTTGATGTTGAAATAAAAGGGACCGCCAAAAGGTTACCCTTAATGATGACGTAAATGGTGATGATGATGATGAGGATGAGGATGAGGATGATCGATGATGATGACGATGACGAAGACGACGACGATGATAGTGATAATGATTGTTGTGGTTGGGTGATGATGTCCACGACGACGACGACAATGATGATGATGATGATGATGATGATGATGATGACGATGATGATGGACAATCATTTCAATACCGATGTGTACTCATTAACATTCCATGAAAAATATATACAATATGTGAACAGTTCTTTCCTGCAGCTTTAACACGTGAACTAATGTGAAAATATGGCTCAATTTGTTGACAGGGCTTTTAGGGAGGAATTTGGACGTCTGTTTATCCTGGTTCAAAACTCCTGAACGTCAACTATCGGTGTCATATACAGACCCCTACTGGGTCTTTGATGATTCGGCGCGCTTCTACGTAACAAGAGGTAACCCAGGCAACTTCGATCCTGAGAAAATAGAGGGCAAGGCAATAGGTGATGTCACATATCAATGTCTGTCTCTTTGTTTATCTGTCCGTATGTCTGTCCTTCCTTCCGCATGTATGTATGTATGTATGTATGTATGTATGTATGTATGTATGTATGTATGTATGTACTTACGTATGTATGTATCCATCTATCTATCTATCTATCTATCTATACATACGTAAGTACGTATGTATGTATCTATCTATCTATCTTTCTTTCTATGTGTCTATCTTGCTAATCGTGTTAGTTTTCAAACAATTATCATGCTCAATTCAAGGTTTTTTTATTGCAGCGAAAAGATATTCGAGTTTCTAATAATTCTTTACTGAACATATAACAAAATTAGTAAGAAACAAATGGTTTCCTGAAACTCAGATTCTTTCCCGTTTTGATGTTTCATGTCAGGTTTCATTAATAGCATAGCAAGTGACTTTCCGTGTTTATTGAGAGCAATAATATCACGGCTGTTGACGCTGAAAATTTAGACATCAAAGGTCATTATGTCGCACAAGAGGAGATGTATGCGCTCTTGAAGAATGGTCAGGTAATGATAACAATACAGTAACCTACGTAATATAGCCATACCAAAATAATAATTAAAGTATCGACAAGGAGGGAAGTTGATAGTCAATGGCAACATAATAATATTATTGTAATTTGAAAAAATGCGATAATATTTTAAGTATATCTCTGATTTAATTTCAAGTTGTTTTAAGAAAATACAATGTGCATCTGCCGTCGGTATTATGTGAAGTGATTTTTTTTAATTTACGATGTGAGAGCAATTGACCATTCCAGCCATTTGTCTGTGTTATTGGTCTCTCGTCAAAGGCTGTCGACGTTTCTAGATAACTTTCCTTTATATGGCTTTGTTCATACTTTCTTTTATTTTTAGATCGATGCAATGTTTATGCTGTCAGTATCATTTGGCGACATACCGTTCTCTCATGAATTAGACCAGCTTGAGAAACCCTTTAAGTGCACCAAGGGTGGCTAAATTTACGGAATAACCAGGAAGGACAATCTCGTACCGTGGTTCAATGATGCATTGCGCAAGATGAAAGAAGACGGACGGTACTATGGCTTGTGTCGTGATGCAGAGAAAAAACACGGTGAGCCACGACATAAACTGTACACACTGTCGGATGCGAGTGATACATTACAAAACGATAGCATGGTTCCTCACATAATATACGAGTCAATATGTCCATTTTCAATATTTCAACAACTCTCTGAAATATCTCATCTACCCGACCTGGTACTTTCAGCTTCTCTAATATCCCTTCTGTCATTTCAATCACGCCATCAATCAAATGACGTGGTTCCTATACTGTCATATTGCAGGTCACGAGGGGAGTATAGACTGCGTGTAGTTCCTGAGAGGCTTTTAACAAGATTGGTCAGACCGGAAGATTCGTATCGTATATTATTACTTCACTTCGTTTCCATGACTTTGATATCGCTGTGAATTCAGTAATCAATTCAACACAAGTCGTTGATTTGCATGTGTCATTTTGAGTTTGGTAGTGTCGCAGTTTTTAACTTACTTTGACAATCTAAGAATACCTTTCCCCTTGAATTTTATTTGTAACGTATGAACATCCGAGATCGAAATAACATATAGGTTTTCTAAACTTTTGCTCCTCATTTTTGATATTTTTCAATAAACTTTATAATCTTGGGCTGTATCATTTCATTGTATGCAAATTGTTAATAATTAAAGCTGCTGTTGATATCAGATGACACTTTCTTGTCTCCATCTTACCCGCATCTTAGTTATACAACGGCTTTGTATCCAAGCAAATTGGCTGCCTCGAGAAAACTAGAATGACTAATAGTGTATATATATAGTCAGTTCAAACGAGAGGTAATGCAAGACCAGCTATTGAAGATTTCCGCTTCACATTTTTAAAAAACGTTCATGTAAAACCCAAAGTCGTTCATCCAAGGAACTGCATATTACATCGGATCTACTCAAGCCTGAATTCAAGTACACATGCTCTGTCTTTATCCTAAAAGACAGATAAATAGATCTGTGCTAGTTGAACAAATCCAGACATTGATAAGCATTGCCAATGATAGAATATGTGCTTGGGGTCCCATTAAAGTCGGTACAATTAAGGCGAGTAACAGTAATGAACGGCTTAATGACAAACAAGTATTTGTTAGATGCGTGTTCGTCCGGGTGATACAAAACGAGCCGGACCCCACATGAACCGTGAAATACTTCGTCTTTTCCTTAATCTGAACGATGTTAACATGAAGACTTGCACTGCACTGATTTGCTCAGACAAACGCAGGTATAATATCTTTATTTGCTACCGTTTCCTTTCAATTTATGGCACAGCAAATTAAATCGGCTACCACAGCAACTGTCTTGGATCATCAAAGACGGCGTAGCATTTGCTCCAAGGGTAAACTATCCTATTCCATAATCATGAACAAAAGTAAAACAATAACAGTATCTGCAAACTTTGATATTTTAGGGGAATCATATTTCGATATCCACAATAGCAAGACCTTTAGTTTCACTAACTCCACATACTTCAGAATGAGTCCACTCAAGCATGCATCACAACAGCATCGTTCTGTACAAACGTCAAAGCCCAAATAGCTGTCACGGAGGCGCAGCCACCAGCGCTAACCATTTACGCTTACGAAGACTCGAAGTAGGTTAAATATACAAATTGCTGATTTGACTCGTGTAATTTAATTTGCTCAGAAATTCTTTCTTTCATCATGTTTTAGACTGTGGAGGTTGTGCTGGCAACACAGCTTAGAGTTTTAATGGGCAGAAGTCCTCAAATACATACCTGTCCTATTAAATGGAAATTGTGCGAAGTGTGTTTACTTGACCAGACAAACTATATGTGCAAAGGAAATGGCAGTTTGATCCAAATATCTAACGAATTCCACAGTATTCTCGTATATATATATATATATATATATATATATATATATATATATATATATATATATATATATATATATATATATATATATAT
>LD348219.1:2452-13472 GCA_001465055.1 Ptychodera flava
ATATATATATATATATATATATATATGTGTGTGTGTGTGTGTGTGTGTGTGTGTGTGTGTGTGTGTGTGTGTTTGTGTGTGTGTGTGTGTTCGACTGTGGTTTTTTTCAGGTTGTCCCAAGAGTTGTCGGTGGTGTGGTAATAATATATTCGTTTATAGGGTATTACTCACGTGCCAATCTGCTGGTTCACATAGTTTATTATATATGCACAACGTTTCGTCCGAAAAGTAGGACTTCCTCAGGTGCTAAAGAACAAAAAGTTTCAACACGGAGTGAGTTACAGTGGTATTTCAACATCTGAGCCATTCCGAAGGGTGCGACGAATAATGCAACTGAGTGACGAAATTTGTGGCTGGCACGATGCATTTTATGCAAGTATGAGCCAGTGACGTAATTCAAAAACACACTGACCACCCTATTGGGTATTTCTAAACATGGTGACCCCCCTATCACCAAAGTAAAAAACAGGGTGACCCCCATGAATCTACCATCCCTAGGCCACAGAAACTGACCAGTGCTAATGTAGTGTTGTTTGAAGCCATATTGCATCAAACACAAAATACTGGATTAAACAGTAAGGGGAGAACCATTTTATTTCGGGCGAGAAGGCGCTAGGAGAAAAATTGTGGCAGCAATGTTTCCCCGTCAGTATTTCAGCAAATTTTTTCCAAGATCTATCCTGCATCAATTTTTTTTAATTTTTGTTCCACATATGGAAGCAATGCATTTTTTTCGTGATTACCCGTCTTCTGCAATGCGGTTCTTGAGTTAAGACAACAACTGCACTATCAAAAATAACAAGTAGTATTCGATGTGAGCACACAGGACAGATGACATTGAATTAGAGGACAAGGATTATGGACAACAAAGAATTGTCTCTAATGAATTATATTTGTGCACTGTCTTCCTGTAGATGACACTCCTGCTGAGCTTTCAGTCACCGCTTACTATCACATTTACCTTTCTCCTGGTTCGTATACTTTTCTCACCAAACTGCTTTATCAACGGGAAACCTCGCCTTCCCAAATCAGAGTGACCTATTCAACCCTCAACAGAGACACTTCATGTCACCGGACTCTATGCACGGTCTCTCACCCAAGTGTTATTCTTCACTGCATGTAACCACAGTCTACTATTAGTTTTGTAATAAAGTAGTCATCTACAGTATTAGACGACTAAGTCTTCCGACTGCTTTCTCAAACCTGGACATATTCTACACATAATTGCCGAAAGCGGCGTATCTCCAGAGAATGAGACTCAGTTTTTCTTCAGTCTGCTATGATCATTTTTTCGAGGCATTACTGGATAATTTTGTTCTTCTTCTTCACTTGCCGACATTTTCTTCCAAAAATCGTCAAGCCCCCTCGCGAAATGAAATGGTTCTTCCCAAAGTACCAATTTTCTCTTGTCACCAATAATATCACTCTTGCTCGTCCCACCACTGTGCCGGCAACGTAAGAACAAATGAAAGCGAGCTGACCCAACTGTCACCAGTGTAAATGAATGATTGGCTCCCGCTATTGCAAAGATCTAAGTTCAAGTTCATTACCAGCAATCGCACCGACTCCAGCCCAACACTTTTGAGATTTAGACAGATTCTCTGTCCAAATACAGTCCAAGACCACCAAAGTAGGAATATGTTCAAGGCAGGATTATATCCAAAAACATGCTCCCAAACCTCGAACTCAGCAGTCGTCTCAGAAGATGGTCCCAGGCAGAGTAACTCCTACTACTGTCCCCGACGATCTAACCTCAACGGTCGCCCCATATGTCTAACTCGCGAACTGAAATTTCTCCCCCGTAATATCACCTCATTTTCCAGTTGAAACTGTACTCGGACATAATAGTCTCAGCAAAGTCATCGTTACCATGGTTACATCGTGCAAGTCAGTGACGTAACTTCACCCCCTTATCAGCCCAATTCTCGAGCGTTAAAGTATAGCAAGCAACTGAAATAGTTCAACCGCTTCAGCCGGTGGCCCTCAAAGAAAATACTTAAATACTTTTTTACAGTATTCTAATGTTTTTAAGAACTTCAAGATAGCTTTGTTTGTCAAGAAATTCTTGTCGCAGCTCGAGACTTTGTGTTTGCTTCCCATCTATCTATTACAAAATGTGTAAATGCAGCTTAATTGTTGTCATTCTATGGATTTTACATTATGTATTTTATTTCCTTTCATAAAATTAACTTAGTTTACCAGTAAACGTGTATAAAACTTCACAAAAAGTTTCTTCAATTTAATATTGCCAAGGCAACTAATAAATCTCTGAATCAATGCTGGACATAGAAACTTGTATTCTTGTCAAAATAATTTGTTGAGTCTGAGTACATTTCTTCGAAAGCAAAAGGCGTAGACATCATTAATTCTTAAAATACCAGTATCCAGTACACCTTGAAGAGAAAAAAACGCTCCAGCTAGTAAATCACCAAATGGAATAAACTTATATTAGTGCGAGACAGCAAGACATCAAGAATTTCATGCTTATTCTTCGTAACAATTATGACTTAAATTACAAATTCGTGAGGTACAATAATAAGAAACGGGATGATTCCAACCGAATCTTCAAATTGAATAGACTCTTCAACTGATCATAATTTGTCGACCACACGTCTGAATGCATTCAAAAAAGAGCAATGTATTTGCGTGCCTCATAATATTTTCTCATTCTTTTTTGTATGTCAATATTACAGATGTAGTCTTGGAGTGCGAGGGAATCCTGAAGACCTATTACATAAAATTATCCAAAATTCTGCCGTTTCCATGGTGGGACGGGACAGACAGATTTGAACTTGAAAACGTTTACACTGACATAGAATTGCAAGCTAAGCATGCGGAGAAGAGAGACTTTGCGATACAAGAAATCTTTTTATCGAAAAACGACGGCAATAAATCAACAAAGCCGAAAAGAGTGCTTATTGAGGGGGATCCAGGGTATGGCAAGTCAACATTTTGTACAAAAGTGGCCTGTGATTGGGCACAAGGCAATACCAGTTATTTAGATCAGTTTAAGCTTTTTTTTTATTTCGAGTTGAATGATTGGTTAGAAAGTGATGTGAAGAAAATTGAAGATGCCATTTTTTGCAACTTATTGCAGGATATCAGGGAGGAACGCAAAAGACATGATATTTTGACTTTTATTCAACGCAATCAAACGGAAACCTGTTTTGTTTTTGATGGGTTGGATGAAGTTCCGACCGAAAACTTACCTAAATATTTTCAAGATATGGTTAAATCAAAAAACCCCCTCCTCCCTGATTGCCTTGTAATTGTCACTTCTCGGAAAATAAGGGACATTAACCCAAATCAAATATATGACACTCAATTGTTGATAAAAGAATTTGACAAAAATAAAACAATGGCGTTCGTACAGAAGCACATAAAACAATTGAAATATATGAACTTAATTAGAGGAGACTTAACTGCTTCAAACTTTATGAAAGAACTGGATATGTCGAGTCACGAAGGGTTGTTGTTAAATTTTATGCAAAGTCCTTTTAATACTTTGATAATATTAGACAAATGGATACGGGACGACAATTTTCAACTCCCCCATACAATTACAGCACTCTATCACGCGATCATCTACAATTATGTTGTACAATGGTATAAAAAAACTCACCAAGTTAACCCTGGATTTGATCACGAAATTTACGATGCTTTTTTGTCATTAGGCAAAACGTCATATGAGGGTTTAGCAAATTTTAGAAAATTACGGTATTTCAAGGAAAGTGATATCTGTAGAATTCAACATGTACTTAAACTACGACTCTTGACAAAAATGCCAGGAATACCATCCAGGTTTTGCTTTTATCATTTAACATTCCAGGAATATTTTGCTTCGATATATGTGGCAGATCTCTTTAAGGAAGATAGTAATAAATTCAAATACACGATCGACCTCTCGAGGACAGAAAATAAAATACAATATAATGACACTCTATTAGCGTTCATAGGTGGTAGGCTTAACAACTATGTCGGTGAAATATTTAAAGTATGGAAGGAAAAATGTTTCTCCCCGCATGTCTCATTTGACTCGAGACCAATGGTATATGAAAGTTGTTGTACGTCAAAAGAAGTTTTTGAAGATTGTTCCCGATTCTTGCCAAGTGAGATCTGTGTTGATTGCAACAAAATGGTTTATTATTCTAAAAGTAACATACTTAGTGTAAACACTACCATTTTAGCATGTTCACACACAAGTTCAAATATTGTTAACTTCAAACTGTCTGTAACAAATTCTGAATCAATAGGCATGTATCTAAAATGTTACAATGCCCTCCAAAAAAACAGGAAAATGTTTGATAAAATCAAATTAACAATAAATTTAGACTTAAGTGAATGTAAACCCAAACGGTTTTCTCAAGACTTAAACCCAATATACGTTAACAATATCACCTTGCAAATTGAAAATTACGAAAAATCACTCTTCAGTAATCTTGAATGTATTTTAAAAGAATTCAAAAATGTTCCTACCGACGAACTTGTCATTATGGGA
Source organism: Ptychodera flava (assembly GCA_001465055.1). Classification (NCBI taxonomy): domain Eukaryota; kingdom Metazoa; phylum Hemichordata; class Enteropneusta; family Ptychoderidae; genus Ptychodera; species Ptychodera flava. The sequence goes on from LD348219.1 coordinate 6,951, forward strand.
TTTACTCTTCAAAATTTAGACGTTATTAGTCCTATTCGTGGTTGGTTTCATAATAGTAAGGTACAAAAACCTATTTGTGTAGCATTAACATTAAAAACATGACGGAAACGCTGCATAAAAGAAAACTCTGCCTGCTTTTTCAGCACTTGAATATCAGCAAATTATCAGGGGATTATATATCCTATCTTGATAGCAGCCATCTACACTATCTATAGAGTACAAAGTTCTTTCAAAGACCTGACTATTTTCAAGGTGGTAACTGTTACCCCCGTCACAAAATGTACCCTGGTGTACTATTGTGTCACTAGAGATATCGTGGAGGGACCGGGATCTCCTGAATCAATGTGTTCGGTGTGACAAAAGAACTACTTGTTAGGTTTTCCATTCACAGTAAAGCAACACACTTTTCTCGTAAGAAAAGACCAGACTTGCTAATTTCGATAATTGTAAAATTCATTAAATCATGTACTCAAACGCATTAGAAATGTTTCAAAACTTAAACCAGACTAAAACAAACTATAAAAAATGCTGAGTACAAAAAGAGGCAGTTTATAAGTTGTAAATTATTAAAAATGCTAAGCAATAATGTGGTGTTTTAAATGTTGAGAACTTTAAATCCTGAGTCAAAAAAGCGATAACTTTTTGGTTGTTAAGTATTAAAATTGCCGAGGAAACTAGTTCTGTTAAGGACTGAAAATCGTGAATTTGAAAAAGCAACAGTTTGATGGTTGCTAAGTACTGAATATTCAGAGGCAGCATATTGGTTGTTAAGTACTAAAATGTTGAGTAAAAGGCAATTATTTATGGTTACTGCTGAAAATTCTAAGTTACACAAAGCAATATGTTTTTGCTTGTTATGTACTGAAAAAGCAAAGTACGAAAGACAGTGTATTCATTGTTACATATTAAAAATGCCGAGTTAAAAAAGAAGACATATTTTAATGTCAAGTACTGAAAGTCCTGAGTTAAAATCCGGGTAGCTTATTAGTTATTACGTACTAAAAATGCAGATTACAAAAATGAAGTAGTTTATTAGCCATTAAGATCTGAGTATAAATCGTATAAATTGTTCATTCAAAGTCTTTATTTTTTACGCAGAAGACGGTGATTGAATTAACAACAATGATTTTGAGTTTTAAAAAAATGGACACTGACAATATAAGTAAAACACAACTAGCTTCTAGACTACAAAAGCCACTAATATTCATCAGTTACAGCAGTCTTTTAGCTTTAGGTATCAAAATTAAAATAAGGAAAAATATGTAACATGCCAATACAAATGTAAGAACATGTTTGATGATGGTTGTGTAGAAAAACAATGCAAACATGTAACAAAGTGGTTATGACAGTATTGATTATCTACATCAAATAATATTGAACTTAATCATAAAATGAATATGAAAAATATTGCAGTATCAAAAATACAATGAAACCTCTATCACTCCCAAAATCACACTGAACGATGAAAACACAAAACCTGAGATTAATTGCATAAACAAGAGTAAATAACGCCTTGGAATAGAAACAGGCAACACAGTACAGTTCTATCTCGCATTATAGAACTTAGTTAAAACTCTATAGGCAACAAATTGGTTACAAAACATAGACCAGTATTCACTTTACGTTTAAAATACTTGCGTTCGAAACAGTTAAGAGATCTGATCAGTATGGCCAACTGCTGTCTCCTAACAAATCTGGAGTAGTTTTTATCAGTTTCTACTTGCAAAACTGTCGGTACATACTCTGATGCATCTTTCTTGATTTCCGCGGCAACATTCTTATGTTAGCAGGATTATGATAAAGCAACTGTTGATAGTGGAGTTGTGATGGTAGTCGATCATTTTCAGATTTCTTCCAAAATTTTGATAAAAATCTGTAGCCGACAAAATGCGATGTAAATTTGGTCCGAAATTATCAAAATATTACAAAAAATGTCATATAAATTTGGAAATACTAAACCAAGCCTTTGGTTCAAAAAAATTACAGCTTTCAAAGTATTAAATCCATGATACAATCATTACAGGCTTATTAAGTGATTTTATGTGTTGAGAGTACCTTCTGTGGTGCACTAAGATAAATCAATGTTCTTGTGGAAATCTTACACAAATATTTACGTAAAAGTATTTAATTATTTAGAGTTTTTTACCAATTTTAAATACATTTTTGTTCATTAGTCCTGTTAAAAACGTGGTTTGAACAAACCAAATCTACACTTAAATATGCAGCTTTCCACAAAATTTTAGTCGTAGAGCAAGCAGTTTCAAATATTCAGATGTTTTCCTATTAGTCATCATGTCATGTAATCAGTGCAAAATGCTTTTCAAGCCAAAGAGGTCTTTAGATCTATCATTTATTATTATTGCATCCCTAACTGTTTATTATTAATTTGACAGTTTGTGCAAATGGGTGAAAATTCCTAGGTCAATGTGGCAAGATCAATTTACCCACCCAACCTAGTTTGATTTTATTCATACATGTATGTTTTACAGTAAAGGGTAAAATATATGAAGTAATATATTATGAGAATGACTTATTATGTAATTATAACGACTCCCCAAAAAGTTGACTCAAAGTCATTTATAAGAAATAGAATCATACGAGTAAGAAATGTGTGAAATTAAACATGACATCCCAACCCAGAAAATTCAATCAACCTCCACCGCACTGACACCAGATATGAACTGAAAATGCTCGCCTGTTTTGTATGTTTGCAACTTCATTGAAAGTGTTATGACAACATGATGAAAAACATTTACCACAGATAGATTCTAAAGGCAACGAAGTATACAAATGTAACCAGCTAAAATAATTATACTAAATGTCTTCGACTGCTTTCATTGTATTACCATTTTTTTAGAAAGTGTAGTTACCTTTGGTCAAGTCCTTGAAACTGTATATATGCCAAACTGTGAAAGCTCATCAGATATACAAATTATAAATAAGCTGACATGATCTTGTTAAATGACTTGCAATTTATTATTCTTGGTATCGTCAATGTACATAGTATGTTTTACCTACTTTGATCAAATAAATCAACGTATATATCCCTAATTTGAAAAGTTTGAAAAATTTGCAAATTAAGAATTGGCTGAAATAAAATGCTGAATGAGTTTTAATTATGTTGTATCTAAATATCCTTAATATACGTAGCAAGTTTTTGTCAAATTTGGTGATGTCAATCAAGATATATATCCTTAACTAGGAAAGTTATCTAAATATGCAAATTAGGAACAGCTTGAAGTAAAAATGATTGATGACTTTAAATAATGTTGAATCATGGTTTCTTCAATGTATTGGTAAGTTTCGTCAACTTTGGTTGAGAAATTTCGATATCCTTACTCAGGAAGGATATTTCAATATCCTTAATTGGAAAGTTTATCAAATATGCAAATTATGAATTGCCTGAAGTAAAAATGTTTAATAACTGTCAGGAAAGTTGTGTCATAGTAACTTTAATGTACATAACAAGTTTATTCAACTTTGGTTGGCACATTTCCACATCGCTGATAAGAAAAATTCATTAAATTTGCCTGAAGTAAAAATGTTTAATGACTTTCAAAATTGTTGTATCATAGTATCTTTAATGTACATGGCAAGTTTCGTTAAGTTTGGTTACAAATTTCAAGATCCTTAATTAGGGGAGTTCATTAAACATGCAAATTAGGAACTGGATGAAGTAAAAGGCTTAATTACTTGCAGAAATGTTAAATCACACTATCGTAAATAGAGATACCAAGTTCAACCAATGGGCACCAGGGCGAAAACCAGCCTTGCAAACAAAAGATCATTGGTGATCCATTGTCAGCTAAATTTAGTGGGCCATATAAAGTAGAGAAGAAATTACATCATGTAAATTATATCATTATATAATCTGACCGTTTTAAAGTCCTTCGGGTGTGCCATGCTAACATACTTAAAAGGTTTCATAAAAGGGAGAGTGTGCCCGTCTCTCGAAAGGCAAGTTGTGCCACAGTTGTGGTTTACCAATGAAAGTGAATGTAGAGATTCAATCTTCAAAACTGTCAAACTCGGAGATTTTAGCTGATTTAAATGTGAAATTAGGTCATTTGTCGGATGACAAAATAAATATGTCGTCGAACTTATTAATGATTATCCGGGACTTTTGACCAGTAAGCCCGGATGTACATCTTTAACATCCCAAGATGTTGATATCGGTGATGCCAAGCCTGGAAAACAAAGTCCATACTGAGTAACTCCAACCAAAATTGCACAAATACGAGAAGAGGTCAACTATCTGTTAGAACACATACTTATTGAACCAAGTGAAAGTAGCTGGAGCGCAGATATCATCTTGTACCAAAAGCAGGCGCATCTGTAAGATTTTGTGTAGATTTTTCGTGAAGTTATCTCAATAACACGTACAGACTGTTATCCCATTCCACATATTGAACATAGTGTAAATAATATTGGGAAAGCCATATATATAACAAACATCGATCTACAGAAGGGCTACTGGCAAGTCCCTTTTACTGATCGCGCCAAAGAGAGTTCAGCTTTTGTTACATCTGATGGGTTGTATCAGTTTTGCGTTATACCTTTCAGAATGAAAAACGCACTGGCTACTTTCAAGCGTTAAATAAATAAATTAATATTTGGTTTACAATTTTTGCATTCTGTATCTCGATGATGTTTTGATATACAGTATGTCTTGGAAAGATCACATTAGTCATCTATCTGTAATATTCCAGAAGCTTGACAGCGCCAGACTAGTAGTCAATTTACAACAAAGTGAGTTTTCAAAAACCAAAGTTACATTTCTAGGACAGACCATTAGTCAAGGTGAAGTGACGCCACAACAATGCAAAATACAGGCCATTGTTCAATTCGTCGCACCAACTTCTAAGCGAGAAGTAATGAGATTTTTCGGGATGTCTGGCTGTTATCGAAAATGCTGGTCTAACTATAGTAGCATTGTTGCCCCACTTACAGACCTCTTTAAAAAATGTAAATTTGAATGGTCTAAAGCATTTCAAGTAGCTTTTGATAAAATCAAAGCACTTTTAATTAACGAACCATTCCTGGTAGCACCCGACTTCAACAAGAGATTGAAATTGGTCATTGATGCTAGTGATGTTGCTGTTGGTGCTCTATGTTTACAAGAGGATGAATATGGTTTAGATTATCCTGTTGGCTATTTTTTAAGAAAACTCAACAAGCATCAGAAAATTTACTCCACCATTGAAAAGGAAGCGTTGAGTCTAGTGTTGGCACTACAGCACTTTGAAATTTTAGTTTCTAATGGAGTTGATGATATTCGTGTTTACACCGACCATAATCCACTTGTCCTCTGAGACAAAAATCAAAACGAGGAGTCAACGTTTATTTCGATGGAGTTTATTACAACAGCCATATCCCTTTTAAATTGTGCATATTTCTAGTAAATAGAATGTTATTGCCGATACTCTGTCAAGGATTTAAAAGCTAAATTTTACAATATACTTATGTCGTTTTCAATCAATTTTACAACTATGTTTGAGAATGAACTTAAAATTCTAATGCTTCTTGAAAAACGAAAACAAAACAAAGATAACTATGGCGACATTTCATTTTTTGAGGGGGTGGGGTACATGCACCATCACTTTTTTCTTGTGACCAGGTAACATAGTTTGAGTCCTTTTGTTTTCTTTTGCTCATTTGTGTGACCAGGTGATTATGAATAATGTATTTTTATTGTACATTTGTTTGACCAGGTTATTAATAATAGTGAATTTTTTTCGTATATATACCTGCACACATGCCACGTGTGGGAGTCGTTGGAAATCCACGTCCACCGAGTGGAGCCTCGCACTTTTTGACGACAGAGCCCGATTTGACTGAATTTTCTGTCTACCGGCTTGTGCCGAAAATTATGATTTCGGTCTGGAAGTAACTTTAGTGTGCCTGTGGATGCCTAAAGAAGTTCTAGTAACATACCTATGAGTACATTACTGTAAATTGGAAACGTCTTAGTCGTAAGAGTTACTTGTAGTGACTTTCACGTGGATTATAATCTGAACTTGTGCATCGAGCTGCTGATAATTGTCTTAACTTGTGTGTCCATCTCTACATGTCTGTTTCCCGTGGATTGACGAGTCGGGACGGAGTGGGCACTTTGAACCAGCGTTTTTTAAGTAAGGAGAGAGCTCTCGTCGCCGTGACCACTTTGTTAATTTTTCAAAAGTTTTAGCAAATTTTCTTATTTATACCTGGTCACGCTTATAGTACAGATAACTTCAACATTGTAAATTGTTGTTTTTGCTTTCACTGTTTGAAGCCCTGTGATTAAAAACGGATCAGAAATTTTTATGAATATTTTTGAGTATAGTTTGTTTTATTTGACACTCTTTTGTTAAGGTCCGCTGGTCTGCTCGGAGTCGTTTCACTTGCTAAAATAACTTAAGATGGCTACTTTCATTTTTTTCCTTGTCGACTACTCGTGGTCGTAACAGCTATAAGTATAGGATAAAGCCCGAGTACGAGGGCTCTTCTGGTATATAAAGTCCAACCCAACGATAAAATGTC
>LD348219.1:21750-44757 GCA_001465055.1 Ptychodera flava
ATACAGTCATAGATTTAGGTTCATATTGTAATACATATACATCTGAATGCTACAAAAAAAAATCGGTTGTTGTATGACTTTTCGTTCAATAGATATATTTGCCACAAATTTCCTCATATTATTAACCCTGAAATTGTCGCCATGCCAACCGAATATCCGGTTTTCCCCCTGCACTGCATTTTACCATCTACTGCAACAAAAAGATGACAAAATCTGAAAACAAGGTACTACACGGTTAGTGTTTTAAAATAGCCCAGACAATAGCCTTAACTTGCGCATTTGAACACTATTGACCCATCTTTCATTCCTGAAGAAAATTACTGATATAGGTGCCGAATGTTTAAAAGAGGGTTTACTTGTTTTGTTGTCAACTTTGAGACCCATAGCTTATTTTTCTTATTCAAAATAATGGATACGGTCAGATTAGAAGAAAACGTGTCACTGCAATACCGTTTGCAACTATTTATTCACCTCTGCAACTGGTTTTGCGTGTCAACTATTAGTCAATGCAGTGTTAATTTTAGGTGCAGGGGGATCCATAAAAAAGTTAGCCTAGGGTTTGGTGATATCACTAATTACTCACATTTGGTTACATTTGTCAAGCCAGAGTGAGTGTACGCACGATATTAAAAATAGCTCCGAGGGACCTTAGCCCACGATATTCATTGTCAGGTGCATTTGAACACATTTTGATATCCGTCCATCGAAGTATCAAATAGTTTGCAATACTTGCAACAGACACACACAGTCATCAACACCATGTAGCCTTGTACATCATAATTAGTGATACATTTTACCATACCAAAGTGAAAATGTCCTCTTGCAATATTTCATTGCGTGTAATTACTACAAAAAATGAAGTCAACTCGGCCTCTCTCTTGTGCCATGCAACAAAATAAACGCAGCCAATGACGTTTTTAAAGACAAAATACACAGACAATTTAGCAAATGTCATGAAATCATATTTAGCTCACGTTTTCACACATGGGCTAATGTCATAGCGATGTCTGTCTGTCTGTCCGTGTGTGTGTTAGTGTGTGTTTGTCTGTCTGTCTGTCTGTTTACACGATAACTTAAAAACGCCTCAACAGATTCAGGTCAGATTTGGTACACAGGTACCATATGCTACTTGCAAGAACTGATTAGATTTTGGTTAGTGTTGCTTGCATATTAATTAAGTTATGCAATATCATTTTCCCCGTACAATGGTTTCCCTATGGAGACGGTAATGACAGTGTAGAGATAAATCAAGAAATACTGCACAAAATTTCATGAAACTTTTCACAGATGACAGTCTCAGAACATTGTGATGATACTGTTAGTGTCCTGTCAATTATCTGTCCATTGCATATTTAATGAACTTTTGTTATAAGTGACATAACTCTGAAATTCCTGTACCAATTTCGATGATACGTGCGACAAATAGTGATCTGATATATATCTAATTATACTAAGAAACATTGGGCAGTGTCAAGTTAATAAATAACCCATTTGCATATTTTATGAAGTTTTATAATAAGTCACATAACTCCGATATAACTGCACTAAATTTAATGAATTCTGCTGCAGATACTGATCTCACTGATATCTAACTATGGTGTAAAGCACTTAGTAGTGTCAAGTTAATTAAGGGTTCATTTGCATATTTGATGAACTTTGTAATTAGGTATATAACTCTGAAATTACAGCACCGAAGTCAGTGAAATCTGGTACAGATATTGATCTGATAAATATCTAATTAAACTGACAAGCATTTGGCAGGGTCAAGTTAACAAGTCGCTCATTTGCATATTTTATGAAATTTTGTGATGGAATCTGCTGCAGATACTGATCTGACAGATATCTAATTGTGGTGTAAAGCATTTAGTTATGTTGAGTTAATTAAGGGTTCATTTGCATATTTAATGAACTTTGTAATTAGTGATATTACTCCAAAATTACAGCATAACATTTGATGAAACTTGGATACAGATATGGATCTGATAAATATTTAATTGCACTGAGAAGTATTGGGTGTGTCAAGTTAATAATTAGCTCATTTACATATGAAATACCATTTTGTAATTAGTGATTTATCTCTGAGAGTACTGTGCAAAAGTTGATGAAACCTGCTACATATAATGATATAACAGATATCTGATTGTTCTTATTACATGCCTCACACGGATGTTTATTACATTGGTATGAATTGGGTTTATTGTCAGGAATATTGAAAACCATAAAACAATAAATCCTCATCAAAGATAGTTACTCTGGCAATAGACCATATACACGGCTAGTCTCATCAGAAGTCTGTCTTCAACTCCGCATCGTGTGCTCAATTGAACTGCTGTCAGAATATACAATGTCTGTCTTTATTCTTGTGTTTTGGTTAGTGATTATCCTGAGGTCTGCAAATGTTGTGTAACATTTCCTTGCTCGTTGTTTTGTCACTTTATATGAGACAGGTTAAAGGTACAATTGTTTTACACAACTTCATAACAGTCAAAGGTATGCAGTTATTCATGTCATATTGTATTATTTCATGCGTCCAGTAGTGTCTGATAAATGTCAAAGCATGTCGAGTCATCAGCAGTCAATTTCAATGCTGATTAACTAAGTTTGTAATTTTGTCAAACTCAAAGTCATTCCTTTCATTCAGGGGTCACATTAGTAGGTCAAGATGTTCTGTTGAGTACATGCTAAAATTTTCTAGACTGTGAACTGGATATCCAACATTCTGTGAAGCGTACTACTATTAATGAATCTGTTGTAAAACACATGAGCACATTCAGTTCATATCTGGTTATTGAAGAGGCGTGCTGGCATTACAAGGCATTATTTTTTTCGAGCGTGCTAATTTTATAATGGATGTGGTCAACAAATATATCCTTTTCTTGAACAAAAAACCTGAAAAAAGTTAAATTTCAATATTACCAATGATTTTAAGCAACTCAGAAACTGAAGTTAGAGTTTTTCATCTATTGAAAAAACAAATTATTTTAAACACTAATAGTGTCTCTGCAAAAACACACTAACGGATAGTTACTGGTGTGGGGGTTAAGGGGTAGACGTATGCAGTGTGCTAGCTATTATTGGAATTTTATCCGATGGCAGTAATTTATATTGAGCTGCTTGCTGCAGTGTTTGTTTGGTTTATGCTGTTTTAGCCCTGCGTACAATAGTAGTATACAAAACTACCGGTTCTTGTGCACACGTCCCTTTCTAAGCGTCCATTTCACTTAGGAGGCTCACCACATGCAAGTCTCTCCAACACATGCAACTCTCATGCGAAAAATATGCATTCTGGGGCTATAGTCAGAACATCTCCCTCTTTTAGCCCATTTCACCCAGGAGTGCTCACAAACTGCCAGGTGAGACCCAACATGGAAAGTCCTTTAAGACATAGGTGATAATGTGTATAATGATATAAAGTAAGCATTAACATTCCAAAGAATGCAAGCACATGCCTTAAGCTAAGCTTGATAGAGATCTGGGTCGCAAGTGCTTGGGGGCGGGGAGTACTGTGACATTCGCAACTCTAAGGTCAAGAGGGTACTTGCAAAAAGTTGTGTTGTGTCTACAGGAGGGGGTTACAAATAAGCTATGATGTGTGGGTACAGCAATGTGTTTATGATGCATTTGCATCAAGAGCAGAGGGACATATCAGGATCAGGGACTATGCAAGGGACAGAAAGAAGGGTATGCAAACGACATTTACTCACATGGCGGACGTCTTATCCCCATTTAGAGGTTGGTGGTGAAGATGTAAAGTTAAGGAGGTGGCAAACAGATATAGTTGTGGCCTACCAATTGCTCGAGGGTCAGGATCTCAAGTTCCACTACTTACATCATGCAGTTAAAACCTCTGAGCAACATATTTATATAATGATTGCAATTTCAAAAGAATACAAGAGTTAGAAATGCCTCATATTCCTCTTAACACCTTAATCCAGATCCCATGCCTTTTTTGAGCCGGGGTTTAAGAACTACCTACAGAGCTGGAAGATCGATGTTAAGGAAAGACATTGACTTGGAGCTGATCCCACAGCTTTCTTGGATGGTGTACGACCCAAGATGAGCCAGAGACTCGCCAAAGAGGAGCCTGAAGTTCCGGTTTCCACTGAGGGTCCATCCAAGACTGGACAAACAAGATGGTAACCCAGATCACTCAGAGCCCGTGTTCTGCAACAGGCAGAGGTACTCCTATAGGCAAGGGAGGTTCATGAGGTGCTAGACAAAAAGTCTTTCCCATTCTCCTGGAGATGTTGGAAAAGTTACTGGGGGCTCAGGCTGGGTGGTTGATACACCCTCTGGCTGGACATCATGCAATACCAGTCCCTGAGAGGTGGCACTTACATTCTGCTACCAGCAACTCTCAGGAACAAGAAGGCAATCATTAGCGTGAAAAACAAAGATGACAACTGCCTCCTTCAGCTTTGTATACTGTAGAGAAGGATCCAAAAAAAACCGACCAAATACCCCGCCAAGGACGGGTTAAACAAGACCTTCAGAGGGGTCGATGCACCCAACCCCTCTCCCAGATAGGTAAGGTGGAGAGACAGGGAGGCATGGCCATAAATGTCTTTGGGTGGGAGAAAAGCTTTGTCATTGTCTTCCACATCAGCATGCAGCCCAGGGAAATGTCCTGGATAAATGATGTGTTGATTGAGACAGCTAGGAAATTCCACACACCCATGTGAAGGATCTCAACTAGCTCTTGAATGGCCTGTCGAAAATACACACCACAGACACCGCTTCGCATACTGCCTCCATTGGTACACCAGGCAGGACCTGCTGGAGGTCCATCAGCCTGAGTTACAGGGGATCGGAAAGAAAGCCTGAGGGTAGAGATGCTAGAAGAAGGCAAAAATAAGCTCGCCTTCCGGAACCACCACAAGCTGCTCCCCACCCCATTTGTGATCTACACTGACTTCCTGCCCCTCTTCACTAAGGTAGAGGCCCCTGAGCCAGTAACACCCTGTAACACCCACATGGGCCAAGCAACTTCTGCTATCTGGTCGTGCATTGTGACAACCCCCTTGGGAGTACAGAAGGCCCAAACCCGGCAGTGCATTTACCCAGAGCTGTCTAAGAAGAAGAGCACTGGATCAAGGAAATCCCAGCCATCCCTAAAGACATGCGGATGACCCTAGAGGACTGCAGGGCCGAAAGAGGCATTCTATAGCAATCTCTCAGAAAGTGACTGCGCCAATGTGAAAGAATTTCAGGAGACCTTTGGCTCCCGCACCCTTGGGGACTACCATAACCTTACAACCGCACAGACGCTCTCCTCCTGGCAAACTTGTTTGACAGCTTATGAAAGACAAGCCTGCGTCAGTATGGCCTTGACTGTGCCCACTTCTACATCGTCCCCTGTCTCTCCTGGGATCCGCTTCTGAAAATGACAGGGATCATGCTAGATCTGCTAGTCGACTATGACCAGCACCTCTTTGTCGAGAAAGGGCTGCAAAAGATGGATCTTGGTGATGATAAAAATATATGCAAAGACAAACAACCCCACAGTGGATTTATATAACCAAGCTAAGCCCAACAGCTACATTCTCTACGTGGGTGCCAACAACCTCTACCACTGGGTGATGAGCCAATTGATGCCAAGGGGGCTTCCAATGGGTAGATTACAGTGGAATGCTCGAGGACACGATATCGAAACGCCCAAAGGGTGTTCCTGAAGGCTACATCCTCGAGGTCGATGTCGAGTACCCTGTTGAACTGCACCAGGCTCACAGTGATTCCCGTGTGGCCTTAGAGTGCATGGTGGTTCAGAAAGTGTGGCTGTTGGCGCACTAGTAAGGGGTCTTTGGAGGAAAGCAAGCATCCTCTGAGCTAGAAAATCTGGTCCCAAGTCACTGTGGCAAGGAGGGCTACATCCTTCATGACCGCAGCCTGCAGCTGTACCTCTCCTGGGAACTATGGCCGAAGCAGATCCTCCATACCCTGAAGTTTGTGCAGAGCCCCCTGGATGGAACCTTACAAACGGCTGATCACACAGCTCCAGAAGTGGGTGGTCACCACCTTTGAAAAGGACCTCTACAAGCTAATGAACAACTCCTTTGGAAAACCAATGGAGAATGTCCGCATTGCTTGCTGGCAGCCAGTAAAGGTAGTGATCATTTTTCTGCAGGCCTTCTTGCTGGAAGGCCAAGCATGTGCCCTCTAGGATCGTGACCGCGCCTTTTGTTGGCCAATGGCAGCGCATGGTAGCAGAGCTCAGGCTTTATGGCTAAAGGATGTAATTGGGGATATTAGATTAGACATGGAGCAAAGGTTAGGGCAAGTGTTTTTTGAGATTAAAACAAACAGATTAGGTCGATATCTTGAAGAATTAACACACGGAAAGCAGTGGAAACAGACAACATAAGTGGAAAGCTTCTGAGATTTTGTGCTAAACAGCTTGCAGGTAACGATCAGTTTTCTGCAGGCCTTCTAGAGGAAGGCCAAGCATGTGCCCTCTAGGATCTTGACCATGCATTTTGTTGGCCAATGGCAGCGCATGGTAGCAGAGCTCAGGCTTTATGGCAAAAGGATCTGCAGCATGACTCAATGGCCTCGAGGCGACCATCCCGTGTGCTTCGTGGCAAGCCCAACACCTGGACAAAATTTTGACAAATTTGACTTCAAATGTAATCGGGGATATTAGATCAGACATTGAGCAAAGGTTAGGGCAAGAGTTTTTTGAGATTAAAACAAACAAATTATTTTGAAGAATTAACACAAAAAAGCAATGGAAACAGATAATATATATGGAAAGAATCTGAGGTTTTGTACTCAACAGCTTGCAAGTGGTTTCCATAAATTTTTCAACTTGTCTTTGAATTACTATATAGTACAAACTATTCGGAAAAACTGCATCATCTGCCCTATTGCCAGAAATTTGAAACCCACTTCCCTGAATGATTATCGTCCATTATAATGAAGTGCTTTGAACAAATCGATCGCTGCCAACTTCTAAACTACACAATCCCTATTTTTAACCATACTAATGTTCTTACCGACACAGAGTACAGACGATGCCATTATCTCGAAAAGCCAGGTGCATTTGTCCGTTTGTTGTTAATAGATTTCTTATAAACCTTTAATACAATTCAACCCTTCTTATGGCACAAAAACTTCTTAAATTTTATGTAAACTTTGATTTATTCTTTGAATCGTTGATTTTCTTGTAAATCACTCTCAAAAGGTTTGTTATCTGACAACCTATTCCATCTCTTGATCCACTTTTACTGGAGCTCCAAAGTCTACCGTTTTTTCCCTGATTCTATTCTCACTCTACACGCATGATTGCATGGTTATGAATCTATTCCATTTGTCAAGTATGCTGATGATTCTGACGTAGAAGATTTATCGAACTCTGATACTGTCGAAGTTAGTGAAGTGGAAAAGTTTGTCAAATTGTGTTATCTTGATTTGAATGCAAAAAAGAAAAAGGAAATGGTTATTGATTTCAGGACTAAACCAACAGTTATTCTCTGGTCTTTTCATAGATAATGTTACAGTAGAAAGAGTGACAACATAAGATATTTAGAAAAAACTCAATTTTAAAGTCTACATTGATTATATAAACTGACAGTGTCAGTTAAGGAATTATTGATTTCAGAAGCTCAGATCACTCAGTGTCAATTCTGCAATCTGATAATCGTTTTATCACTGCTTTATTTAATCCGTGCTGACATTTTCATTTTGAGACTGGTTTGGAGGTTTGAGTTCGTGTTGCAAAATATCCCAGGTAGAATCAGGAATATATGTAGCAAGGTTGTTGATGGGCGACAGTTAAACGTCGGTGATCTATATATCCGACGCATGAAAAAGAAGGCAAAAGAGATTTTAAATGATCAAAATCACGTCTTAAGGATATTACGAGAAACTGCCACCACGCCATTGTTTAAGGCTGTGAGAAGAGTTTTATTCCGAATTCAATGCCATTTTTAAAAGTTGAAAGAAGTCAATGAGGTTAATGTCCAGTTTTTCATACTTATTTTACTTATGTACTATGTTATGTTTTAGTTCTATAACGTTTGTGTGTATTGCTTGATTGGTGATTAGAACCACATGTGATTTTCTCTAGGGGAGATAATAAAGTTTTCTGAATCTGAATGTGGATCTGAATCGGACCGGCTTACCAGCGATGTGTCTAATCTTTTCCACAGGGCTGCAAAGTACCGCTTGTATCTTGCCTCTGCCAGTCTCCCGCGTCTCCTTGGTATCTGCCCTTGTGCATTGAGGGGGTCCTTGTATAAATTTTAATTTCCTTGCAAACAGTTTGATCCGGAACCCAAATGGTGTTGGGGCCCTCCTGGGTGAAATGGGCTTAACGATTAAGGGTGTTCTCACTTAAGCCGCTGAACCCCAGTTTTGGTGAGAGTTGCGTGTTTTGGGAAGAAGTGAGTATTGTGAGACTTCTAGGTGAAGTCGAGGCTCAAAAAGCGAGGTGTGCCGGAACAGGCAGTTTGTATAATAATAGTTTTAATAATAAAAGTTTATTTCTGTAGCGTCTAAATCCACATAACAACAGTGATCAGAGACGCTTAAAGTACACTTTAAAAAGTAAATGTAGAAAAACAATTTTTAAAAAGTCTACAAAATTGAATATTCAGATATTTAAAAAAAATTAAACTGCCAGTCTAGAAAGGTAGGTTTTTAGCAAATGCTGAAAACTATTAAAGTTTGAACACAAATGGATGTGTAGTGGAAGAGCGTTTCACAATTTGGTAGCAGCAACACTATAAGCTCTGTCACCATATTTCTTGGTTCTCACTCTGACCGAACACAGTTTGAAATGTTTTGCCGAATGTAGATTACGTTTGGGTGTATAGACGTAACATTTCTGTGAGATATTCTGAGGCAGAACCATGAAGTCATCTGAAAGTGATTATCAAGATCTTAAAAGTGGAGTAGTGTGAGCATGACAATTTGAAAAGGTAACAATCCTGGCAGCAATGTTTTGTATGTGTTGGATACGACTAATTGAATACTGAGGTATACCACACAGTAAAGCATTACACATGTCAATAAGGGAGGTTAATAGAGCATGAGCTTACTGTTCAGAAGTAGTCCTACACAGATATTTACAGATGAGGGTAATGCGACGAACGTGAAAAATTGTGGACGTGGTTTTCACAGAAAGATATTAATCAAGAAGAACACCAAGGGACTTTGCATTACACTTAGCTGGAATCAATGCATCACCCATACGATTTTTCCTTGCCCCACCGTAAGTGGGATCATTACCTGAAGGAAAAATTTCAAACTCAGTCTTGTCATCATTTAGACACAGGAAGTTAGAAAACATCTAGTTTCTGACATTAGAGGTACATGCTTCAAGATTTGTGATTGTAATATCATAACGTGCTATCTGAACAACCATATAAATGCTTGAGTCATGTGCATAAAAATGGTATTTACAGCCGTTTTCGGAAATCACATCACCGAAAGGAGATGTGTAAATATTTAAAAGTATAGATCGAAGGACAGAACCTTGCAATACACCAATATCAAAAGGATAGTAAAGTGCCTTTAGCAGAGTCTACAATTACACATTGTCTACGATTTGAAGATATAACTCAAACCCACTTAAAAGCAGTACGGGTGATACCAAGGCGATACTGTAATCGATTTAATAGAATAGTATGATCGACAGTGTTAAAAGCAGCAGAAAAGTCAAGAAAAATGACTGATAATCGTACTTTTAATCAAGAGCAAATAAAGTGTCATTGGTTACTTTTAAAGGAGCAGTCTCAGTGCTATGACCAGGTTTATAAGCATGATTGCAAAGGTGTCTCTAAAGAATTACAAGAAATATGTGTCTTTAATCTAATGGAAACAATATGTTCCAGAACTTTCGATAGAAATGGCAAGTTTGACACAGACGGAATTTTCTTCAGGTATTACAGTCCGATGTTGATTTTTTCAGCAAGGGCTTAACAAAAGCTTGTTTAAAACAAGTGGGTACCAACTCCGTATTTAGTGAATTGTTATTCAGTTATTAATTGTTATTGTTATTCAGTGATGAAAGGTAAATAACTGTATCCTTCAAGATCCAAGTGGGGACAGGAACAAGACAGCAAGTAGATGAGGGCGATGACCTGATAATCTCGTCAACCTTATTCACTGTAGTAAACTAAAATGAATCTAATCGACACTTAGGTCCTGAAGAAGATGATGGTAACCGACTAATATTTTGCTTTGTCACTGTAAGCTTTGAACTGAGAGTTTGAACACAGTTTAAAAAGAACTGGACAAATCTTCTTTCAAGTTCAGCAAAGTCATCATGATCTTGTAGCAGTATCCAGTTCTTTTCCTGTCCGAGAAGGCTTACAACAACATTGAAAAGCTTCTTCTGATCACCAGAACAACTTTCCACTAGACCGGCATAGCAACTTCTCTTTGCTCTGTGGACTTGATGCACGGCATTGTTTCGACGATCTCAGTACATCTGTCTGATTACATCCTTTCTTGTCTCGCTTTAATGATGGAATCAGTTACCCTTGGAATCCGTTTTCGGTTTTGAACCAATCGCTTCCTTTCAGGTGCATGGAGATTACAAATATCAAGAATGACTTGATCAAGAGAACTTACTTTCGATGATAAATCCATGTCAGAATGAAAATCCGTGGCAGATGCAAGGTCAGATGCAGAAGTGCTTGCAGAAAATGACTTAAAACTTCTGGTGATGACATGTGTATAAGTCTGTTTTGTGCGATTAAATCCCATATGGAGAAGAACAGCGGTAAATTATCAGTCATGGCATAGATTAGTTCAACACGAACGTCCACAATAGAAGACTCGGTGGAACTGGTGATTATGTGATCAATGATATGACCAGCACGATAATTAGGACCAGTAACTAACTTATTCCAAAATGTATCTTTGAGCCTTAGGACAGCAAAGATCATCAAAATGAGTGTTGAAATCACCTTTCGAGTGACGATGGGTGGTACACTTTCAGTAAGGTGATATGTCAAAAGGTTGTAAAATCTTCAAAGAACTTGTTGACAGTCAGTCGATTTAAAGTGCTTGGTCGAGGACGATATACAGATATGAATGAGGTATGTGATGAACAAGACGAAATTTTAATCTTAGGAACTTCCATGAATGTAAAAACATTCAATCACTGGACAGTGCAGTTCAGATACGGATGATTTTTGTATTACTGTGGGATGTTGATAATATTGTAGATTGGTGGTAAGTCATCAGCAATAATAGGGTCGGCAGTGACATCATCTCGTAGCCAAGTTTCTACTAAAATAAGAATGTCAAGGCTATGCTCCTGCAAATACGAGATGTGGCACCGGACTTATTTCTTATCGATCGACAGTTTACAAACGAACACTGAAGAGATTTTGATGGGCATCCCGGTTTCTTTGTAGCATAGATAGTAGGTAATGAGACTATATTAGATGATGCTTGTTTGTAGGATTTTCTAACCATAGTAGGATAACGTTCAGGACACAGACTACAAGAAACGCTGGGTTATCCTGACTGTGATGTGAAAGCTTTAGTTTGCACAGGTCGAATCTCTTTAGTGGGTAGATGCTAGTATTTACCCTTGAAAACGCAGAGCAATTTTGTACAATTTTTCTGATGTTAATGAGGGTAGTAGCTCTGTTATACAGCAATGAAGCCATGACAATGAACTTGGTGCACAAGGATGAGTGTATTACGGATAGAGCAATCAGCCAGGAAAGACGAACAGCAAAAACCCTCACAAGTCGATAAAAGTAAATATCCGCATGCAAACATTAAGTCGACGAAGGCAGGAAACATTCAAAAACACTTAAACTAGTAAGTTCTGCCAACTTGACTAAAACAAGAGGAAAACATTGCTAAAAAGGCAGGAGCCAAAATGGAGTGTGGCCATACGGCGCAACTCATTAGCATCCCCTTCTTACAATGCTGTGTGTTTGCGGCATTTTAGCACTCCCGACGTACAATGCTGTGTGTTTGCGGCATTTTAGCACTCCCGACGTACAATGCTGCGAACACACAGCATCGTACTACTCAGAACTAATACTGTTCCAGTTTCGTTGAAGCTAAAATCTCAATTGGCCAATGAAGTTTGCGTAGATGCAGAGGCAGGAAAGTGATAGCGCGCTGTTCAAGCTCTTTCTGTACAGGATTTACCGTATTTTGGTTTTATTCTAAACTTATCATAAGGAAGTTTTTGTTACAATAAGTATTCAAATTGAATCTTTTGTTTGAGTGTGGGATTGACTGAATAGGCGATGTGCCATAAGACGTTTAGTTTGGGTGTTTTGTTTAAAAAGGCAGTGGCTGCATTTAAATTATTTCGCGGCACAGGAAAGAGTAAACGCTGACTCCGGTTTTTAGTAATGTACACACAATTTGGTCCTTCTACTGCCTCTGGCTGCACAATTGAATACTAAAGGTAATCGGTAGACAATAGGCATTCCTAAGGGCTGCAACTGGTAGTAATACTGCCACACCTACATGAAGATGGCAAGTGCTAAACTGCCATCCAGATAAACATTCATTGCAGTATCTTAAAAAAATGCGGAAATTTCCAAATACACCTATATCTATCAAGGAGCCAGTGGCAACAGATATATAAATCTGTTTTAAAGACCTTCTGTATGTATTATGGCATTGGAAGTAATTAAAAATAAAATCTTAAAACAAAATTTATTTACAGTTGAGCGTACATCTACCACTTAATACACAGGTAAAATGTCTAGCAATTCTTACTTTTTGCAATTGGACCAGGGACTTCAACAATGTGATATTTGCCATTTTTGTCAAAAAAAGGCAAAAATAGTCCTACATTAGAAGGCATGTATTCCACAACTCATTTTCAACACATAATATAGATGTGTTTATTATTTTGTACAGTTTGTCAGCTCAACTGGCAAACTCTTGTCTTTCAATCTTGTTATCTTTACTTCAAATAACTATTCAAATGTCATCATCATTTGGATATACCGGTATATGATAATGATTCTTAAGAACTTAAAATGAAAAATTGATGATTATCTCACATGTGATTCCAAAAACAAGACTTTTGACAAAAAACCATAATATATATATATATATATATATATATATATATATATATATATATATATATATATATATATATATCACATACATAGACCCAGTTATCCCTATAGTGTGACATCACACTATAGGTATACGGTTTACAGGATTTCCGTATACCCCTACTTCTGACGTCAGAAGCAGTGGTATACGGGGTCGGCACTTTTTTTTCTACTGAAACTGTTTGTAAGCATTCTCGTGCAGATGAAAATTGAGTGGGCAAAAAGGAGTTTACTGAAAAATGCGGTAAAGGTAATAAATAGCGTAAACGTCAAGGCTTTTTGTAGCGATTGTGAAAGTTTGTCTGCTTTTTTTCTACTGGGGAAAACGAGAGCGTTCACTGTCGTCTGCTCCCTACGTTTGCTACTACCACTTTACTGTACTATCTCGTCACGAACATCGCTCAAAATCAACCAATTTATCACCGAATAAGAATCCAACATATATTAAGAATATGATGTATCAAAATCAAATCTCATCCTGTCAGGTGACGGGTTAAGTTTTCAGCATCGGCAAAGTGTTGTATTGCTGTTGAACTTCTGCGGTAGGCTGTAATAAAACGAGAATGTTTACTGCTGTAATGTACGGCAAAAGCGGTTTTCAGAAGCTTGTGCCACTTCGTTTGACAGCTCGATAGGAGCCCCGGCCACAATGAAGTGTTGTCATAAGACACCATTAAAATCGAGATCGAATGAACATTACATGCCAAATGTTAATTTTCTTTTTGTGCTTTGTTTACTGTGATTGTTTATTATTAAGTTTCATTCATAATTACAACGAACGATAATACACTTTTCCTCTCAATTTCAAACAACGTCCAAGGCGTTGAGAATATGCGAACGTACGATCTTCATACGGCACTCCTCCAGTCCTCGCCAGTTTCGAGCAATATAACTTACCTAGGTACAGTGTGGTTGCATAAATGACCAACAAGAACGATGTGATACAGTTCAATTGTGGTTTTATTCACATATTATGACCGAAGTCAGGAACTGACAGCAGTAAAAATGACGACTGCAGCATTGCACAGCGCGTTCGTTCGAATCGTACAGTGTAAACAACGTATAAGCACCGCTATGAACAGCAAGACAAGGTTAAATTTCGATGCATTATTTACATTATTACTTTACCTTCAAACAAAATAATACATCTGAAGATACTATATCGTCCTCCTTTCCTTTGTCTTCGCTGATAACGGCTATACCCATTCAAGTTTTGCGCGGAAAATCCGACAGCAGAGACTACTCTGACGCATCGAGAGGAACGTGCGTCCAAATGTGAACGGAATCAGCTGGAGCCGTACCACTTCATCCGCCACGCCGACATAATAACGGTCCAAATTACATCGCGCGGGAAAGTGAAAATAAAAAAGTGGGTCTATGCATGTGATAAATATATAATCTCCCAGTATTTCTCACTCATGTGATGTCATCGAAGACTCGGGTTTCCCCCAACATAGCTGTATCCCTCCTCGCCTACCGGCTCTGATGGATACTGCCGCTATGTTGGGGGAACCCTCGTCTTCGATGATATCACACTTGTTCGAAATACTGGGAGATTATATATAAATATAATATATATATATATATATATATATATATATATATATATATATATATGTATATATATATATATATATATATATATATATATATGTATATATATGTATATATAAATAAATTTATATATATATATATATATATTCTTTAAGACTCAATATAATTTGTCAGCAACTACTGTGCAATAGTCGTCTACAGCTAATATTCTGTAATGCGTTCCCTCTTAAATAAGATGAAGCAAAATATCCGATCTGAGTTTCACGTGGTTTATTAGTCCCCACGGACACTATCTGGGGGGACTTATAGGTTTGGTCATGTCCGTGCGTCCGTGCGTGCGTGCGTCTGTCCGTCCGTTCACGCAGATATCTCAGAGACGCCTTGAGCGACTTTGTTCAAACTTGGTTCAAGGATAGTACCCGACCTCATACAGATGCACGTCGATTTGTTTAACAATGCGATCAATTTTGGCCGTGTTAGAGGACTTTTTATTTTTCACCTCCATAGACTCCCATGTATTAGGCAGTCCATAGACTCCCATGTATAAGGCAGTCCATAGACTCCCATGTATAAGGCAGTCCATAGACTCCCATGTATAAGGAAGTCCATAGACTCCCATGTATAAGGAAGTCCATAGACTCCCATGTATAAGGCCAAGAAAAATAAAAATTTAGTTTCTCATCATATTCATATTGCAAAAAGGATGCAGTGACACAGTTTTTAGTCCCCACAGATAAAGTCCAGGGGGCTCATAGATTGGGTCATGTCAGCCCGTGAGTCCATCCATGTGAATCCATCCGTTCAGGCAGATATCTCAGACACTTTGACAAAATGTCACGTGACCTTGGTGACCTTTGACCTCGAATATACATATTTGTCCATAACTCAGTAACCACAAGTGCTAAACCTTTCATATGTGGTATAATGGGACACCCTTTGACACCACATATTGTACCTCATTAATTATGTGCATATCTAATATTGAGCGAGCCAATAGAGCTAGAGGTCTGATTTTTGGTATATATGGATAACTTAGCAATACAATTTTTTTGACAAAATGTCACATGACCTTGGTGACCTTTCACCTCAAATATACATATTTGTCAATAACTCAGTAGTCACAAATGCTACACCCTTCATATTTGGTATGATGGGACACCTTATGACGCCACATATTGTTCCTCATTAATTATGTGCATATCTAATTTTGAGCGAGCCAATAGAGCCAGAGGTCTGATTTTTGGTATATAGGGATAACTTAGCAACACAATTTTTTTGACAAAATATCACTTGACCTCAATGACCTTTGACCTCAAATATACATATTTGTCAATAACTCAGTAGCCACAAGTGCTACACCCTTCATATTTGGTATGATGGGACACCTTATGACGCCACATATTGTACCTCATTAATTATGCACATGTCTTATTTTGAGCAACCAATAGAGCTAGAGGTCTGACTTTTGGTATATAGGGATAACTTAGCAATACAATTTTTTTGACAAAATGTCACCTGACCTCGGTGACCTTTCACCTCAAATATACATATTTGTCCATAACTCAGTAACCACAAGTGCTACACCCTTCATATTTGGTATGATGGGACACCCTATGACGCCACATATTGTACCTCATTAATTATGCGCATATCTAATTTTGAGCGAGCCAATAGAGCTAGAGGTCTGATTTTTGGTATGTAGGGATGGCTTAGCAATAAGATTTTTTTGACAAAATGTCACCTGACCTCGGTGACCTTTGACCTTAAATATAAATATTTGTCCATAACTCAGGAACCACAAGTGCTACACCCTTCATATTTGGTATGATGGGACACCTAATGACGCCACATATTGTACCTCATTAATTATGTGCATATCTAATTTTGAGCAAACCAATAGAGGCAAATGTATGATTTTTAGTATATAGGAATAGACTATAGGATAGAAATTTTTTGACAAAATGTCATGTGACCTCGATAATCTTTCACCTAAAATACACGATTATGTCAATAAATAAGTAATCACAAGTGCTATGTCCTTTATATTTAGTAGGATGGGCGACCTTATGACAACACATGCTTTACCTCGTTAATTATGCCCATATATAATTGTGAACAAGCCAATAGAGCTAGAGGTCTGAATTTTTGCATATATGGATTCATTAGTAATACTATGTTTTTGTTTTTCAAAATGTCACGTGACCTTGATGACCTTTGAACTTGAATATGCATATATACATGCATAACTCAGTAACCACAAGTTCTTTACACTTCAATTTTGATAGGATAATAGACCTTAAGATGTCACATCTTGTACCTCATTTATTATGCACATATGTATTTCTTGACTGGCCAATACAGCTAGAGGTCTGATCTTTTTTCCCGATTTAGAACCATAACTTAGACATGCCTCCTGTTTCAAATTGGGAACAATGACATAGACCTATGTGTCAATAGATCTGAACATATACACTCAAGTGATACTTTTTAATGACCACATTTTCCTGCCCCATCAAGACTAATACTCCTATTACAAGTGAGGACTATGTCATTGTCAATGACGTGCTCGAATATACGCATGTCTTCCAGACAGAGAACTACTAATTCTCTGAGAAGAATGTTGTACTGAAAACGTTGAGAACGTTTTGGAACGATTAACTGAAAATAAATCAAACAAAAGGATACAGGAAGTGAGAACTAAGCTAAATCACAACATGGCTCAGAAAGTAAATACTCCATATGATACAGGAAGTAAATACACTCTATGACAAGGAAATGGGATTCAGGAAGTTACTAACAGGAAGTAATACTCCGTCTGTAATGACCAAGCAGTCAAATGTCAAATAGGTGAGAGAGTCATGTGACTAACCTCAGTAAACGCCCTCTAACGGTGACTGTACATTTACTTTTGCTGACAAATTCTCACTTACATAAAAGCAGCATTGACATGACGAGTGAACAATTAGCTGCTTTGAAACTCATTAATTAACTCAAAGCTGCATAGGAATACAATTACTAAAAACTACTTTAAATGAAAAGTCTCAAATAAAGGTACTATAAGCATTATCAATCCATTGAATGTTCATTGTTTTAAGAGTTCAATGAGTCCTTGGCCCTTTGTTAGGCATACGTGCTAATAGTCTCATAATGGAACAAGGCTATTCACTGTTCCTTCAAGAATGCTCACTTAAATTAAAAAAGATCAACTCACCGGTAATTATGTAGGGCTCTATTAGACTATCAGACTATCGCATCAACAGGTTCAAAACTGTTCCGTCAAAATGGTCTTTTCAAGCAAACTTGGTGACAACTATATGCTGTTGACCTCAAGACGACCGTATCTGGAGGCGGCCTACACTTAACGAACTGAAGGCACGCTTGGAATGGGTAAATGTGCGCATTGCGTAATACCGAAGGTAAACATTGAAGGACGGAAATGAATGGTGACTCATTGATAGTGACTTTGAATTTGTAAACTATGGCCCAAAAATGGGATGTTGATTTTGACCGTAACATATATATAATATTTATCACATGAACTGGCCCGTATCTCTACTTGTGTGACGTACACCAACACAGATAAGAAATCCATATTACCCCTTGTGTACGTCATCAACCGGAACTTTTTTCCAGCATTGGTGCCGTTCATACATGCACACCACGACATAGATCGATTTGCTGTGATCAATGCCGTGCTCTCATGGCATTTTACAAAAAGGTGACCCGATAAATCCAGATAAGGAAAAATAGAAGGCATGTCCGAGGAAATTTCGAGTCGCTAAAGCTTTAGCTATTCCCAAGAATCGAATGAGGATACCGTCGATCGTTGTAATGGCTCAGTAACGTCACGGCTCTAGTCGTAAGGCTCAATTTGGACGTCGTCGTACCTGGCGATAGCCAAGAGACGTCGTACCTGGCGATCCCGGTTGGCGATAAACCCGAAAGATACACCTCAACGTAAGTTCAACTTAAAATGAGTACCGTATAATCTTTGGGAAAGCAACATAGAAAGCACAAGCATAAAGTCATTCGACGAACAACGATAAATTTCCTTCATTACACAAATTATTCTATTGTTTCTGGATCGGAATCAAACCTGCAGTGTAAGGCTGTAGTGAAGACATAAGCTGTCGAGCTGTAGCCTTAACTCTGCAGTGCAGCGCTGTAGAATCAGACGTATTTCGAAAGTTGAGTAGGACAACACTCACAACAGAACAGAGTTCCCGTCAAGTAACAAAATTAGGATGTACATACGGGCTATATATGTGTCCCAGCAAACATCAAAGTCCGTAAGACGAAAACACTGACGACCGAGATGGCCACTGGTTGAGACCGGTGATGTCAGTGCTGCGCTCACTACAAGCGTATACACTCTGTGTGTTATCGATCGGTATCTTTCGGACTCGCCAAGATCGTAAACTTGTGATATTTTAAAAGCGACGGCATCTCTTAGAATAATAACTACTGTTTCGATCGTTTCCTTGCATTATCTTCATAAATATAATGGTAAATATTCCAAATAACTCAAAATACTATGGCGATCCGTCGCTAGCGCGAAGAAAGCTATGTCCATAGGCGCTCGACTAATTTCAAAATCACTTGTCTATAATTTTAATGTCGAAACATGCATTTTATTTATAAATGTGCAAACAAAATCACGCGGACGGCTTTTGAGACATAATGTGAGCAGCGCCCATAGTAAGGCTGTGGCTTGGTACACCTTTCATGTACACCTTACACTAAAGGTAAGAAAGCATTGGGATAATATTTAAACTAAAATCTGTCAAATAAAAGGTTGTTGGCAACCCTGGAGATTCAAACTTCCTTGTGTTGTCGCATGCGTGGTACTAAATTGATTGACTGGATTATTCAACCACAAAAACTGCACCGGGCCATGTTATTACTGATAAGTCGCAGTCCTACCTCCGGACAACTCCCGTGCACCGCCATTTTGAAGGCTATTCAACTCGACCTATTACATATACATTACGTCATTGTGCTTCAAACTGCGCATGTGCAATAAATTGTTCCTCCGTTATTTGAAAGTCTACACAGACTACAGGTCAAGTTACCGTGACCTACTAATCCGTCGCTTTTTCTGTCTCATGAGATTTGTTTACGCGTTGTACATACTGCGCTACACTTCAGAACAATGGCTGCAACCTGGTAAGTCCGTTGTAAGATTAGTTGACATTTTTTTCATAATCTATAGTGAATGAACTTGATCTTCTCACAATTTCAATGCGTAATTAATGTAGACTTTGGAAGTAATATTATTCATGATTCTTCATTGAGAAGAAATAAATATGGTTGACTTTTTATTACAGAAAAATAAAAATGTCATTGTCACAAGATACGTTTTCTCTTATATAGATAAATAATAATTCCAATAAACTGTTGGTAGATAATTTATAAAGTGTGGAAAACTATTGATGAAAGTGTTCTAAATTAGACAATATCTGGTCAAAATGAAACTTTTAGAACCAAACAATTGACTTGTAAAAGTATATTTGAGCAAAACATTACTTGGTAAAAAAATAATAGAGAGTTTTACTAAAATATCAGGAATTAATTCATCAGAACATATCCCTTTAACTTCAATGGTGAAGTCCAAAGCCATTGTTTTGTATGATAGTTCGACTTCTACAGAGGAAACGGGTACGGGGTGTAAGGGTTACTGGTAATTTTGATGATATTTTTTCAGGAAATTTGCTCTCTGTATAAATGCCAGTTTCTTGTTCCGCCACTGCCCAATGAATAGAATCCAAACAAGCTTATGAAATATAAAAATGTGACTTGATTTTATAACAATGAAAACACTATTTTTGGGAGTAATTTCAACACAAATATAGTATTGAAAGTAACAAACGCCCTCTTTTTTATTTACATCATATCAGGCTGAAATACCTTGTGAATTAGCACATGTTATTTGAAACACATTTAGTGACTTTCAAGTCAGTCTTGTCATGTAACTTATAATACATTTTTTCAGATTTTAACTACAATATATTTTTTACAATTTCATTTATGATATGAAAATAATGCAAAATATGACATCAAGTGACATACAGTAGTCGTGAAAATAACTGAACAAAATTTTGTTAATGAATATTGTTTAAATTTCATCAACTGTTGTTTATATACTCTCTAAAACATTTATTTAAAGCTTTTCCAGACATCTGTGGCAACTCCACTGTTCATCATCACTCATGTCCTCACCTGTAATGTTAACGCAATTAAAATGATGCCAAACTTGGCAAATATCACAGCATATACATTCTGAATGACAGCTTTTATTACAAATGCCACAAGGCCATTTGACAGCTTTCTGTCTCTTGGCTTTTGTTTTGTAATTTGGAGGCTGTGTTCTTTTTTGTGTCAACGCCTCTGGTTGTTGGTTTATGTTTTTTTCTTTGTTATCAGAATTTTGTGGGTCTTTATTACATGATTCATCAGTCTCAGTGTTATTTGGAAGCTGTTTTCTTTTTGGTGTCACAGCCTCTTGTTGTTTGTCATTTAGTTTTTTTACTTTGTTATTAGAACTTTGTGGGTTTTTATTAGAGGATAATTCATCAGTCCCTGTAATGTTTTCAGCCATTGTGATACCACTTCGTCCTGGTTGTTGTTCCACAGGTTGAACGTGTTCAGTTGCCTGTCTGTAGTGTATTGACAATGGTGGGGATGCCTGAATTTTATTTGGACAGGGCATTTGATAATTGTTTAAAATTGTTTCTGGTAAAGTACTGATCATTTGTGATTTCGTCTTTTGGTTTGACCTGGGTACGTTGTAGGCCTCACAGAGCTGGCTCATCTCAGCTTTTGTCATTTTCACTGAATCTAGAAATTTCACGTTGGCAGTGAGCTCTGCCTTTAGTCTCAAGTGAGTCAGTTGATCTGTATTGTCCTCCTTCACTGCTTTGAAAGTGAATGTGGACATGCAGCTTGTGTTCATGGATTTCATCATCACTTGCTTTCTGTGGGCTTCTTTCTACTGGCGTATTCTTGATTAAAGTTGGCAAAACATGCTATGTACATTGATGAATATACCAGGTTAAAACAATAGTTAAAGTCATTTCACATTTTTCTGTCAGCTAGTTTATAATTTGCATATCTAATGAGCTTTCACAGTTTGGTATATATGGCTGGAAGGACTTTGCCAAAGGTAACTACACTTGTTATACAAAGTTGTGATACAATTACAGCAGTCAAAGAAATTTAATTTTTTATCAGCTCATTACATATTTGCATACTTCATGACGCTTTAGAATTAATCTGTGGTAAATATTGTTCCTTGTGTTGATCATAATACTTTCAATGAAGTTTCAAACATGTGGCAAAGGTTAAAATTTACACATAAATGCAATATATAATGAAACACGTGAGCATTTTCAGCTCATATCTGGTTTTTATTATGACACCACACACCGCATAGCTCACTATGGAATCAGTCAACAGTGACTAACTCCCTCATTAACGAATCCGGGGGAAGATGGCTCTATCACACAACCAAGCGTAGGGAATACATAAAATACATAAAAAGATTGACTTATGAAGGAACCCCATTTTGGTTCCGAAATACCCTTAAGGTTAATCACTCAATCATAAAATCCGGTTTACTGGGGACCCAGATCACATGACCAGAGTCACGCCATGTATTAGACACAAAATGACTACAATGATCCTGTTATTAACCGTATCGTGACATTAAAGAAACTAGGTAGAACCGATGTGTGCAATAGCCTTCAATTTTTCTATATACAATCTGACGAGCAGTTTCCCAAAAAAATGAATTTATACAAGGAAAAACAAGAAAATCGCTCCCCCCCAAAAGAATATACAATTTTATTAAAATTTAAACGAAACCGCCCAAGTTTTTTAAAAATAAGGCCTTGTTGCAAATTGGGTAAGTGTTACAAAGAGGATTAAGGTTTCTTACAAATAGGGTTAGTATGACTTCTGTCAGAAAACAATATTTTTTCACATTTTTGACTGAAATGGGTGAAATTTACCCCCAAAATAAGCTTTTGGCATATATCTGCACAATTCGATTATCTCTTACGATAAGGCCTATTATCCCTAGAATCCTGCACAGTGAAATTTAAAACATTTAATCTTACGAGCAATTTGCGAAAACATGAGTTTCGACAAGGAAAGAAGACGAAAATTGCCTTAAAAATACAAAAAGTCATTGTTGATCAAAATTTTAACAAATACGGCCAATTGTTTTTGAAAATTAGGTTTTGTTACAAATTTGGTTAGTGTTAAAAATAGGGTTGAGGTTTATTACAAATTGGGTTAGTGTTACAAATAGGGTTAATTTTTGTCATAAATAGGGTTAGCATAACTTCTGTCAGAAAACAAGATTTCTTTTTCAAGTTTTAGACCAAAAAAGGTGAAAGTT
>LD348219.1:51744-82612 GCA_001465055.1 Ptychodera flava
GGAATGAGACATTGTTTTTTAATATTTTTTATTATCGTCATCATCATCATCATCACCACCATCAACAACAACAA
This sequence comes from Ptychodera flava, assembly GCA_001465055.1. NCBI lineage: Eukaryota > Metazoa > Hemichordata > Enteropneusta > Ptychoderidae > Ptychodera > Ptychodera flava. The sequence continues at coordinate 51,819 of LD348219.1, forward strand.
CAACAACAACAACAACAACAACAACAACAACAACAACAACAACAACAAGATTACTAAGTTCCCTGTGGTAACACACAGCCCTGCCACGCAGAGCCAGGCATTGCTCTGTGCTCCTAGGAAAGTTAAAAATGAAGCGCTCGTTCCACAAATATATCATGGGTCACTGTAAAAAGGTATACTTACCGTTGATTGCTGATATATTGTAAATGTGGACTTGATTCGGCAAGCTTCCCGTATGCAGGAGAAGCTTCTGAAGGAGTACAAACGATGTTGACAGTCAGGCAGAAAACGTAGCGCGATTGTAGCTAGCTCTGACCTCTGACATTTGCGTACGATCAACGTCCTGCTATACGCACGCGCAACAAAGGGTCAACGGGTCAAGCAATACTGCGATAGCGCATAATACATGTCTAAATTAAAAGTAACACGAGCTGTTTATATTGTGTCAGCAGAATAGGTAATCAACATTGTTAGCCTGTTTGTGTGGTGGACTTACAATACTATACGAGTTGCACTTGGCTGACCCCATGATGTGATGATTTACTCAATCAATGACATGACAGCTGTGTTCATTAATTTAACGCAATGAGTGGATTGGAAACAAATGTACTTGAGTCTGATTCACGGTAGGATGCATCTTGCCATATGAACACGATTGGAATTACTGTTGAAAAATTGGATAGTTATATTTTTCATAGTTTCAAAAGTTTTAGGTGCCCTATAGCGTAATGTTACATATTAAAAATTACCCATAAAAGCAAGTGTATAAATGAAAAAAATTGGTGAGCTTACGTTTGCAGATTAAACCAACATTTCTTCACAAGATCAAGTTCACGGTTCAAACCCATGATTATGGCATTTTTGTGGATTGAAATTCCTTACCAATGTTTGGTTTCCTCATGACATGGCCAACTTCTAAAAAAACAGCCCCAGATCTGTTTCCTTTGTCGAATTTCACTTCAATATTTCACTACAAATATGACTACATTACTTTCACAGTTTTCAAAACTGTCTTACAAGGTATCTGGGTTTGGTATAGGTCATTAATGGTTCTAGGCTAAAACATTGGCTCCAAAAACACAAAATGGTCCCCATGTTTAAACAAATGAGTTGGCTTACATCGTCCCTGGAAACTTGTATCAAAGTGCATTTTTGAGAAGATTTTTTTACTAAAAATTGACAAAATTGTCCGAAATTCAAAATTGCGTAGTTCTTCACTATATAGACGTATCTGATTTACTGTAGGTCATCAAAGGGATCTGTATATACAAAATATCAAAGCCGTCTGATGTAGAGTTTTGAAGAAAAATCAAAATGGTCAAAAATAAAAAAAAATAGGCTAAATAATACCAACTCACAGATTTCGGCAAAATTTAAAGGAACTGTATTTATGTCACCCCCGGGAACACGTTGACCAAATGTTAGTGCTGTATAACTTGAACTTATAATGGATGAGATTTTTGAGTAAAATGGCAAAAATTGCTATTATATTATATCAACTTGCTCTTACTTGGGTATTTTCATCATTCTAAGCGCCAAATGCAGAAAACGGACGTCTGAGATATCGAACGTCGGAAATTCTGCGCCCGAGACCGAGCATTTTTATAAGTTGGGATTCCGTACAGGCACACAGTATCCTACGATAAATACGCATTACGTCCATATCGACATTGCATTTTATTCGCATGCAACACGAACGATACTTGTCAAAAAATACCTGCTGCACTCACACAGGAAATGGGTCAAGAGTTCAAATAAAAGGAAAAAAGTAACAATTTTTTTCGTAAATTTACATAAGAACAATAGTCCTGGCTTTTTTGGCATACTAAAAATAGATTTGTCTCATTCTGTACCGCATACCGTCGCGACATTCAGTGGTGGCACAGTGAAGTTACAGGATCTATTTTTGATGGATAATTTGGACGTTAATTGTACCAGAAAACAAGCAGTTTTAAAATAATCCAGACTTGCGATGACTGCAACTGTGATGAACAGTTGTTCAGATTCTGAGTGTGTTGCCCGATGCAGGGAGAGCTGGACGCTGACACTGCTCGTTGCATTTGATGTCAAATATCGTCGCAGTCGCCAGGAGTCATCCCATTGTTATTTTGAACTTCTTGGTCTACATCGTTAGGACATCCCGATCTGTTATAGCCCAAACTTTGGTAAATAATATCTGAAATACCGTTACTGTGAGGAAGTGTCAATTTATTTGTGTATGAACGAATACTATCTTCATTTCAAAGAGCGGTACTAGGATATATCGCGTCTCGACTCCCGCAAAGTGCTCGGTGCGCTGTCGCCCTAATATTTGTGTGCATCATACCCAAAACGTGCTGCTTCAGAGATGTCTTTCATCATTGATCCCAACTTATTTACACCAAGAGGTGAGTTACAGACCCATACTTTATCTGTGTATCAAAATTCGGTCTTCAGTCTTTGAAATAAAGTGGACTGTTTCGGTCTTTCTCGAGGGTCTATGGTTTAGATAGCTACGTTCAACCGACAGGGCAATTTTCGAAAATGCTGGTTTAGGGGCCCGTTTTAGCACTGCTAGCAGTGCTAAAACAGTATTTTAGCATCGGTGGAATGAGCTCTCGTCCAATCAGAATGGCGCATGGTAGCATGATATAATATAATATGGGATTGTGTGTCAGAAGTATCAATGGATGAAAACATTGGTTAATATTTTGAAAACGATGAATTTATGTGATGTGTGGAGAGAATTAAATCCACAAAGAAAGCAATTTACATGGAGACAAATATCTCTGGGTATTGCAAGTAGACTTGACTATTGGTTGATTTCATCAGACTTACTGCCAAACGTAACGTCATCAGATATACGCCCTGCTGTTAGATCAGATCATAATGCCGTGTCCCTAAAACTCTGCCTTTACAAGTGTGTAAAAGGGCCCGGATATTGGAAGTTAAATACAGAGTGGTTAAAAGAAAAAGACTACCTTAAATGTATAAAAAGGGTTATCGATCAAACGATTAAAGAATGTCAAAATCTTAAGGATAGTGGTAAGACTTTAGACCTGATTAAAATTCGAGTTAGAGAGGAGTCGATTAATTTTGCAAGAATGATGTCAAGAAAACAGAAGAAAAGAGAAATAATTATTCAAAACGAAATCTTAGAGGTAGAACACAAAATAAGCGAAATGCATGGAGCCAAAGAAAACTGCACCTGAAAACTCAAATATAGTGACTTATAAAGGGAATTAGACCAAATTTATGTAAAAAAATTACGAGGGGCCCAAATAAGGTCTAGGGTGAGATATTATGAAGAAGGTGAAAGAAATAGTAAGTATTTTTTAGGGTTAGAAAGGAAAAATTATAGAAAAAAGCAAATAAATAAACTGAAGGTAGATGATAAAATTATAGTTAAACAGGAAGAAATTATACAAACAGAAAGGCAATTTTATCAATCCCTGTATACCTAAACAAAAGTTGATTAGTCACAAATATTAACGTATTTGGACGAGATTAATTTAGAGAGGGTTTTAAATAAAAATTAGGCACAAAAGTGTGATGGACCTATTTTAGAGGATGAATGCATTAAAGCAATGAAACATGAGGGAAAATGCCAAGAGGATTTGACCGGTTAAGAAGGGCTTGACTACGCAGTTTCTGCGTAGTGAAGCGTCATTACGTATTCATGGTGACCCCTGGCCAGCTGTCAATATCTTTGGGGGCTTTTGTCTTTTGGCCTGCTTTGCATATGCGTCGTTGGACACGACCTGCCAATCACCCAGGTAGTCAATTAAACTATTAATTGACTGTTTACCGACCCAATTAACACTATCCAGCAGTATCAGTCATATTTTAATCGCGTGGCCCGGTTCGGCACAACGTAGAAACGCGTGTATTTCTATGTGTACGTTTCACTTGTGGTGTTGTTTGTACCATCGTGCGTTTGAAGTCCTTGTTTCACCTACAGCATTACCTTTAAGGTGACAGGCTTACTATTAATGTTCAGTATCATTGCACCGAGTTCTGCTCAAGGTGAAAACCACCTGTTTTACATACTAATTACTGCCCGTAGCTGCCCGTCCTGAATGTAGCCCATTATAGCTACAGTAATCAGTCAATATATAATACCCTGTGCCTTACACGTTTTATATAAACTTGTAAAATCATAGTCCGAGCCGTAAAATTGTTGACTTTCGATCCGATGTACAGGTTGATCGTTGAATGGCACCGGCGCATCCATGTTTACTTGCCCCATAAGCTTGCTACTCTGCAAAGGGTGGGTAGATGGAATCCCAGGGCCAAAAATGAACACCGGGGCGAAACTTTTTGTGAATCCATGTGAAAACATAAATCATTTATCAGTTTTGATATATACTCCTCAATTGTAAGTTTGATCAAAACCGAGACCACATTCAAGGGCTATGCAGACTGTCCATGTACGCACACACAGGCAACCACCGGTGAATATCAGCGTCAGCGGCAAAACTATCGGGTCGTAAATGATCAGCGGTTTGGGGGCCCTGGACTATGATTTTATAAGTTTATATCACAAGTAAATGTTGTGGAATATTAAGATATCGACCTATTACTGTATTGAAAAGGCCAATTTCGTGACGGGCAGTGCTAGAAGAATGACGGGCAGGGACGGCAGTAATTAGTAGGACCGTTTCTGTGAATACTGTTCGATATTAAGTGACAGTCAAACTTTTGGGTGGTGCGCATGACCGGTGGCAGTGACACAAACTGGGTTGACAAGCAGATAATTTAGGTTTTTGTTCAGTGTTGTTACCATTTGTCCACGGTGGAAAACATTGACGGAAAACCAGAGAAAACGGTCCCGCTCCGAGAACAGCCCCGAGACGGGGACGGTGTCTTTTGGCACGCGTATACGCCAGTCACCTAGGCGACGGTAATCCGCACCACTAACCACCATCGGGAAGGTACTCCTCCCCTATACCACTGGCGATCCGGCCCTCAATGCACTACGTCATTCGACCAAGCATTGTTATTGTAATTTCCTGCATAAAATTAACAGCGAGGTCAACCGGTCAAATCGTCTTGGCTTTTCCTGGCATGAAGATGAAAAGCAATAAGTCTCCAGGATTCGACGGTTTACCTGTTGAATTCTATCTCACATTCTGGCAAGATCTTAAAGATTTTATAGTTAAGTCATTTAATGAAAACTTCTATAAAGGATGTCTTACAGATTCACAAAGAAAATGTGCAATATGCCTACTGTATAAAAAGGGTTTGCCACTAGACTTACACAATTGGCGTCCAATTTCACTTCTAAATCATGACTATAAAATACTATCCACAGTAATAGCAATGAGAATGAAAACTGTTATGCCTTTAATAATAGATAGAGATCAAGTTGGATAGATAAGGAAGATTTATCGGGGAAAATATAGCATAATACAGGATGTGATTACACATATAAATAAGAAAAACCTTGGTGGTGCAATTCTTTTTCTTGATTTCTTTAAAGCATTTGATTCAGTAGAACACTCATTCTTATTCGCTATTATGCAAAAATTTGGATTTGGAAATTATTTTGTGAGATGGATAAAAACTATATATAGTAATCCCATTGGTTTCATTATAAATATGGATGGATGTCAAGTAATATCTGTATTGAAAGAGGTGTACGACAGGGATACCCTTATCAGCCCTTTTATTTTTATTGGTTGTGGAAATTATAGCTTCTAAAATAAGGCAAGATAAAGAAATACATGGTGTAAAAGTAAAGCAGCAGATGAGAAACAAAGAAATCAAGATAACACAAATTGTAGATGACATGCAAATTTACATAACAAAAGAAGAGTCATTGAAGAGACTGTTAAATCTAATCGATGAGTATGGTAAATACTCTGGGCTGAGATTAAATAGAAATAAAACAGAGGGTTTGAAATTAGGTAGTTGGATAAAGAAGAATCTGCATCATATATCATGGCCAAATAAACAAATTAAAGCACTGAGAATATATTTTGGGAACTGTAAGAATGAAGTTAACAAATTAAATTGGGATACTGCAATTGAAAAAAATGATTATATGTTGAATTCGTGGAAAAGCAGAAGAATGTCACTCTTCGGAAAATTAACCGTAATAAAAAGTCTTGCACTGTCAAAAATTTCTTATATTGCTGCCAGTGTTGATACTCCTGATAACATAATAAATAAATTAAATTCAATTTTTTATAATTTTTGTACGGGATGGAAAAATAGGAAAAGTAAGAAGAGATATTGTAATTAGCAGTTTTGAAAAAGGAGGATTAGAAATGATTGATGTGGCTTCACACATTAAAGCTTTGAAATGTTCATGGGTATCTCGCTTATGCGACGACACCTTTGCTTCTTGGAAAGTACTACCGTGTTATTGGTTTAATAATATCGGTAATTTTCCACTTGTATTTCTATAGAATGTGACCAAAAGGATTTTAAAGCAAATGGTAGTTTCTGTACCCCCTTTTATAGGGAAAAAATAATGTATTGGTTTGAAATAAATGTGTGTAACGATCCTGGTCTTAATCTCAATGAGATTGGAAACCAGGTTATTTGGGGTAACAAATTTATTTCAGACAAAGGAAAAGCTTTGTATTTTCAAGAATGGATTGAGTCTGGAATTATCCATGTGGCGGATCTATTTGTTAATGGAAATTTTATATCTGAAAGACAAATTCTAGATAAACTGAGTAATAAGAGAAACTGGGTAGTACAGTATAAAGTATTAAAAGAAGCAATTCCAAAGGCGTGGGTCAAAATAATGATTAATAATAACGCAAAACTGATTGTTAACAAATTGCGACCTGTTATACTTAAATCAGACAACAATGGAAAATATAAGGATTTATTCAACTTTAAATTTTCAGATTTTTATTGGGCATTGGTAGAAAAGAAAATCACAAAATCCTATGCCCCGTCAATTCAAGAAAATATATGTAAAAAAAAAATAAACTGGAAGAAATTATGGAAAATGAAAGTAAAGAATACGAAACCTCGCAAAATTGCACAATTTAATTACGTATTATTGTACAATAAGATACCTCATAAGTGTAATTTATTTAAATGGAAAATTGTAGACACTTATTTATGTAACCGCTGTAAAGTAACTTACGACTGCAAACATTTTCTATTTGAATATGCAGACGTTGTTCCTTTTTGGAAGCAGTTTAATAATGCTGTCAATAAGGCCTTCGATATCAATATTGTATTAAATTGGATAATATCATTGTAGGGTATCAGATATCTTCCAAATGCTTCATGATTATGAATGTTTTGATCATTGTTGCAACTTTTGCTGCGTATAAAGCAAGATGTACAAACATGAAGCTCATAAATAGGTATTTAACTGAAGAGCTTTCGATTTTGAAAACATTGTACAAAAAACAGAGAACAGTTATTTTAGAATTTCTTCGTTTAATGTAAATAAGCAAATGGAAAAGTTAATAAAAAAAAATGAAAACATCCGTTCTTTTTGTTTTTTCGTCTTACAAATTGTATTTTCTAAAAAAAACTCTTATGAAAGAAAAACACGTCATCATTTTCTTTTTTGTAATAGAGGTATGGTAAAGTCCTCTAACAGCCCAATTTCTCCAAGAAACAATTCTACACGATGACCATTCCCTTTCTTATGACGCAGTATAATCAAATGCTTCATATGGCAAATCTATAGTATGAGCAAATAACAAATACGTAATTCGAACTTATGTTATAACATCCAGGCTAAGGTTACGAAGGAAATTGTCATCTATGAGTCCTTGCTGGACAAAAAGAAATGCCAGTTTCCTTCAGCAAAGATCTATGAAAGGTGTTTAAAATAATTGGTATCTGTGTTGTGTAAAATTATTCAAATGAAAATATAAGAGAGTTATCTACTCATGGAGTACAATTTCAAGCTTGCCTTGGAAGATATACATGACAATCATTTAAGGTAATCGATTTTAGATGTCGCAAAGACAGCAAACAGGTCTATCCACAATTTTGAAAAGGCGTTAGCTCACTTTTCCTTCCAGAAGAAACGACCATTCCTTAAGTGTGAGAATTCACAGATGGAAAAGAGATAATTCCAGTTAAGTCATGACAGAATACTGTGTGCTTCTTTTAATGCATTTGCAATGACAATATGTGATATCTATGATGTCATCAGTACCGACATTGTCTTTCTGCGTTGCAGACATTGTCTCGGAGTGCAAGGAACGGCTGAAGTCTTATTACAACAACCTATCCCATATACTGCCATTGCCATGGTGGGACAACACAAACAGATTGAAACTTGAAAATGTCTACACTGAATTAGAACTGCAAACTAAGAAGGGCAATAAGAGAGACTTCGCTAGACGACAAATCTTCTCATCGGCAGACGACAGGGACAGTCACACAAACCTGAAAAGAGTGCTGATTGAGGGCGATTCGGGGTATGGCAAATCAACATTTTGTAAAAAACTGGCCCATGATTGGGCAAAAGGCACTGTAAGATACCTAAATTGTTTTAAGTTACTTTTTTGTTTCGACTTGAAGGTTTTATCAGAGTGTGATAAAAAGAATATTCAAGACACTATTTTCGATCAGTTATCATGGGACGTCAGGGAAGAAGTAAAAAGGCAAGAACTTTGGAATTACATTCAAGGCAATCAGATTAATGTATGTTTTATCTTCGATGGGCTTGATGAAGTTCCAACCCAAAAACTTCCAGATTATTTTAAAGAAATTATTCAATTAAAAAAAACTCTCCTACCTTATTGTCCAGTCATTGTAACTTCTCGAAAAATTAGGGACAAAAACTCAAAGCAAATGTATGACACGCAATTATTAATCAAAAGATTTGACAGACATAAAGCAATGGCCTTTGTTGAGAAACACATTAATGCAATGAATTCAACAGGGGAACTTCAAGCAGAGAAAAGAGTTTTAGACTTTCTAAGAGAACTAGAGATATCTGGTCACAAAAATGTTTTGTTTGATTTCATGCAGAGTCCATTAAATATTTTGATGTTATGCGACATATGGATATATGACGAAAGACTGCCCCGTACTATTACAGAACTCTATGAAAAAATCTTTGACAGTGTTGTTACAAGGCACAGCAAAAAATGCGACTCATATTTTGACCAGGAGGACATTAAGCAAGCTTTGTCATTGATGGGAGAAATTTCGTATCGCGGTTTAACAACTCCTAAACACAAAGTCTGTTTTAGTGAAGAAGATATCTCTAAAAATCGTTACATAAGGGAGTTAGGACTCCTAACTAAAATGTCAGGAATACCCCCAAGGTATGAATTTTGTCATGAAACATTCCAGGAATATTTTGCCTCGGTATATGTATCGGGACTCTTAACGATAGATAGATCTAAATTTGTCGATGCCGTTCGCTTATTAACGAAAGATAGTTATTTAGGGTACAAAGACATTGTGTTGCAATTTTTGGGCGGCAAGCTTCAAAGTAATGTAGGAGAAATATTTAAGGTATGGGAGGAAACGTGTTTCTTCCCAAATTTCTTCTTTGATCCAAGACCAATTCTGTATGAAAGTTGCTGTGAATCAACTGATGTTTTAAAACGTAGTTCCCGCTTCTTACCAGAGAGGCTTCATGTCGACTTCAGCACAATGATTCATGAATCTGACAGTAACAAACTAAATGTGAATGCAACCGTTTTACAGTGTGCTGACATTCGTTCCAAAAGCGTTTCATTCATAATGCCTGTATTGGATGCTGATGCAGTAGCAATGTATCAAAAATGTTGTGAAGCCCTCCAAAGAAATGGGAAAACATTCAAGGATATACATGTAGTGATAACTTGTGAACGAAATGAAAATAATAGCAGCGGTAAAGATCATATCGACGATTTTGCATTCATACACAAGAGTTATTGGGGTTCTCGTCCTGACTTGAAACCAGTGACAGTTTACAACCCAAGCCTACAAAGTCAAAAAATTATAAAATCATCTCTCATTTGCATTGAGCGGTATATCATAAACATAGTAGAAGGATTATCACGGGTGTCTGCTGATAATCTGCACATTGAAGAAATTCCCTTTGGAAATGTTGAATTCATGCAAAATGTACTAGCCTGCCTAAGTGGCTATAAGCAACTAAAAACCATTAAAGTGACATTTTGTGAACACTCTCTTGAAATTCGGCAAAACGTTGTACTAGAAATTACAGCAAAAATGGGAAAGTTTAATATTTCATATTTACTTAATACTATGAATTTATGGCTAGTAGATCTGCAAACCTTCCTTTCAACACTTAGATCTCTAGATAATGAGAAAGTATCACTAGATGTTAAGGTAAATTGTGATGTCACGGACAAACAAATAGCACACATAACCAATCACCTTACCAAACTTGAATCAGCTGAGATCGGACACTTATCGTTATATGTAACAGGTTACCACTGTGCGAACACAGAAGACAACTGTTTGCATGCTGCAACCATTGTTAAAGCCTTGTCAAGTGTATCTGCTGATAAGTTACAGATTGAAAAATTACCTATTGGAAATATAGAATTCACGCAAGATGTGCTGACTTGTCTTAGTATTAATAGGCTACTAAAGGCTGTTGATATGAAATTTTGTGAGGTAGATCTTCAACAGTGGCAAAAAAGAGAAATTAATATCACAGCCAAGGTTGGAAAGTTTACAACATATCACGAAATGAATAATATGCGTTTCAAGTTAGTTGATTTGCACGACTTGCTATCAACGTCTGTATCATTTGACAATGAGAGAGTATCATTTGATGTTAGGATTGAATCTGATTTCAAGGATGGAATAAAAGGTGACAAAATTGATATGCTGTGCAAACTTGAATCGGTTGACATTGAGCAGCTATCATTAAATCTAACAGGTAACCATGGTGTTAATACTGAAGACATCTGTCTACATGCTTCAACTATTGTTAGAGCTTTGTCAGGAGTATCTGCTAATAAGTTACAGATTGAAGGATTTCCTATTGGAAATATAGAATTCATGCGGGATGTGCTGACTTGTCTTAGTATCAATAGGCTACTGAAGACTGTTGATGTGACATTTTGTGAGGATGATCTTCAATGGTGGCAGAAAAGAGAAATTAATATCACGACCAAGGTTGGAAAGTTTACAACATATCACGAAATGAATAATATGCGTTTCAAGTTAGTTGATTTGCACGACTTGCTATCAACGTCTGTATCATTTGACAATGAGAGACTATCATTTGATGTTAGGATTGAATCTGATTTCAAGGATGGAATAAATTGTGACAAAACTCATATGCTGCACAAACTTGAATCGGTTGACATCGAGCAGCTATCATTATGTATAACAGGTAACCATGGTGTTAATACTGAAGACATCTGTCTACATGCTTCAACCGTTGTTAAAGCTTTGTCGAAAGTATCTGCTAATAAGTTACAGATTGAAGGATTTCCTATTGGAAATATAGAATTCATGCGAGATGTGCTGAGTTGTCTTAGCATCAATAGGCTACTGAAGGCTGTTGATGTGAAATTTTGTGAAGATGATCTTCACCGTTGGCCAAGAAGAAAAATTAATATCACAGCCAGGGTTGGAAAGTTTACAACATATCACGAAATGAATAATATGGGTTTCAAATTAGTTGATCTGCATGACTTGCTATCAACGTATGTGTCATTTGACAATGAGAGTGTATCATTTGATGTTAGGATTGAATCTGATTTCAAGGATGGAATTAAAGGTGACAAAATTGATATACTTTACAGGCTTGAATCGGTTGACATCGGGCAGCTATCATTGAATATAACAGGTAATCATAATGCTAATAAAAAAGACATCTCTCTTCATGTTTCCACCATTGTTAAAGCTTTGTCGAGAGTATCTGCTGATAAAATGCAGATTGAAGGATTACCTATTGGAAATATTAAATTCATGCGAGATGTGCTGACATGTCTTAGTATCAATAGGCTACTAAAGGCTGTTGATGTTAAATTTTGTGAGGATGATCTTCACCGTTGGCAAAGAAGAGAAATTAATATCACAGCTAAGGTTGGAAAGTTAACAACATATCACGAAATGAATAATATGGGTTTCAAGTTAGTTGATTTGCATGACTTGCTATCAACGTCTTTATCATTTGACAATGAGAATGTATCATTTGATGTTAGAATTGAATTTGATTTCAAGGATGGAATTAAAGGTGAAAAAATTGATATGCTTTACAGGCTTGAATCTGTTGACATCGGGCAGCTATCATTGAATATAACAGGTAATCATAGTGTTAATACTGAAGACATCTCTCTTCATGTTTCAACCATTGTTAAAGCTTTGTCAAAAGTATCTGCTAATAAGTTACAGATTGAAGGATTTCCTATTGGAAATTTACAATTCATGCGAGATGTGCTAACTTGTCTTAATATCAATAGGCTACTAAAGGCTGTTGATATGAAATTTTGTGAGGATGATCTTCACCGTTGGCAAAGAAGAGAAATTAATATCACAGCCAAGGTTGGAAAGTTTACAACATATCACGAAATGGATAATATGGGTTTCAAGTTAGTTGATTTGCATTATTTGCTATCAAAGTCTGTATCATTTGACAATGAGAGTGTATCATTTGATGTTAGGATTGAATCTGATTTCAAGGATGGAATAAAAGGTGACAAAATTGATATGCTGCACAGACTTGAATCGGTTGACATAAAGCAGTTATCATTAATTATAACAGGTAGCCATGGTTTTGATAAAGAGGAGAACTGTCTTCATGCTTCAACAGTTGTTAAAGCTTTGTCAAGAATATCTGCTAATAAGTTACAGATTGAAGGATTACCTATTGGAAATTTACAATTCATGCGAGATGTGCTGAATTATCTCAGTACCAATAGGCTACTGAAGGCTGTTGATGTGAAATTTTGTGAGGATGATCTTCACCGTTGGCAAAGAAGAGAAATTAATATCACAGCCAAGGTTGGAAAGTTTACAACATATCACGAAATGAATAATATTGGTTTCAAGTTAGTTGATTTGCATTATTTGCTATCAACGTATGTATCATTTGACAATGAGAGTGTATCATTTGATGTTAGGATTGAATCTGATTTCAAGGGTGACAAAATTGATATGCTGCACAGACTTGAATCGGTTGATATAAAGCGGCTATCATTGATTATAACAGATAGCCATGGTGTTGATACGGAGAACGTCTGTCTTCATGCTTCAACCATTGTTAAAGCTTTGTCAAGAGTATCTGCTTATAAGTTACATATTGAAGGATTACCTATTGGAAATTTACAATTCATGCGAGATGTGCTGAATTATCTCAGTACCAATAGGCTACTGAAGGCTGTTGATGTGAAATTTTGTGAGGATGATCTTCACCGTTGGCAAAGAAGAGAAATTAATATCACAGCCAAGGTTGGAAAGTTTACAACATATCACGAAATGAATAATATTGGTTTCAAGTTAGTTGATATGCATGACTTGCTGTCAATGTCTGTATCATTTGACATTGAGAGAGTCTCATTTGATGTTAGGATTGAATCTGATTTCAAGCATGACAAAATTGATATGCTGCACAGACTTGAATCGGTTGATATCGGGCAGCTATCATTAAATATAAAAGGTAACCTTGGTGTTAATACTGAAGACATCTGTCTTCATGCTTCAAACATAGTTAAAGCTTTGTTATTCGTGTCTGCTAATAAGTTACAGATTGAAGGATTACCTATTGGAAATATAGAATTCATGCGAGATGTGCTGAATTATCTTAGTATCAATAGGCTACTAAAGGCTGTGGATGTGGCTTTTTGTGCAGATGATCTTCACCCGTGGCAAAGAAGTGGAGTTCATATCACAGCCAAGGTTGGAAAGTTTAAAATATATTACAAAATGAATTATATGAATTTCATACTAGTGGATCTGAATAGATTACTATCAACATTTGTATCTGTTGATAATGAGGAAGTATCACTTGATGTTAACATTAAGTGTGATGTGAAGGAGAAACTTAAATCAAACATAACCGACACACTACACAAAATGCAATCGGTTGACATTGGACTTTTATCATTATTTATAACGGGTTTCAGTCGCTCAAGCACGGAAGAAATTTCTTTGTCTATTTCAACAATTATAACAGCTATTTCACAAGTATCTGCTGATACTCTTGAATTTTACACTGAGCAAATACCTCTTCTAAATTTAGATCTAGTAGGAGAAGTAGTCGGTGGTCTTAAAAGTAATAATTTATTTAAGTCCCTTCTTACAGTATTCTGTGAGGATTGTGTAGAGCTTCGGAATGCATGCAAAGTGAAACTTATGGCAAACTTTGGAAAGTTTCAAACCAGATACTTTATGAATACTATCGATTTCATGGATTTCAAGTTGGTGGATCTGAATAGCTTGCTTTCATCATTTGCATCTGTTGATAATGAGACAGTAACACTAGAAGTTAACATTAAGTTTGATGTGAAGGAGAAACTAAACCAAAAGATAACTGACACATTAAACAAACTTCAATCGGTTGGCATAAGACTGTTATTATTAAATATAACAGGTTCCGGTTGCTCCAAAGAGGAAGAAATGTCTTTGCATATTTCAACCATTATGAAAGCGTTGTCAAAAGTATCCGCTGATGAGCTTCACTTTTACATTGAATAAATACCTCTCCTAAATTTGTAATTAGTGAGAGAGGTAATTGGTGGTCTTAAAAGTAATACGCTATTAAAGTACGTTAACATGATATACTGTGAGGATCATCTTGACTCAGAGGCAGAATTCAGTTTGCTTTCGAACTTGCATCTGTTGATAAGGAGAGGGTGTCACTAGATGTTGAGATTAACTTTGATTTGAAGGAGCAAATAAACCAAACATAACTGACACACTGCACCAACTTCAACCAGTTGACATGGGACTGTTCTCATTAAATATGAGGGGTTCTGGTTGCGCAAACAAGAAAGAAGAGTCTTTGTATATTTTAAGCATTATGAAAGCAGTGTCACAAGTATCTGCTGATAAGCTTGAATTTTCACTAATCAAATACCTAGTGGGAAAGGTTGTAGATGGCTTGAAACAATAAGCTATTTAAGTCCGTTCATATTGGATTCTGTGAGAATTGTGTAGACCTTTGGAAGGCATGCAAAATGAAACGTTAGGCAAAGTTTGGAAAGTTTCAAACTTGTTACTTCATTAATACTACATATTTCATGGATTTCGAATTAGTGGATCTGTACATTTTGCTTGCAAAGTTTGCATCTGTTGATAATTAGACAGTGTCACCAAATGTTAACATAAGGTTCGATTTCAAGGAGAAACTGTAATCCAACATAACAGACACACTGCACTGGTGTAGGAAAGAATAATAGCACGTAACTTTGTGGTTGTAACACGAATCAAAAATAAACTGCCTGGGAATTTCTGTCTGCCCTTTATGCATATCTATGACATGACATCATTATGAATTATCAATTGCCACCCAAACCCTGCAAGGTTCATGAGCTTTTGGGGCCATGTGTTCATCTCACGATCTAAGCACGAGCCTACCACCTAACCAGACAGTCTGCTAAAGTTCATTTCTCCAATTTATTCTTTTTTGATATTAATATGCCCACAGACTTGAAGCAAGTCAACGTATACACGTGCATGCTATTATTGCTCACCAGGGTTTTGTCGACATATACATTCTTTTACCGACCAGGAAACGATAACTGACGATGTCGGGCTAATTAACTTGTGTTTATAAATTGAACAAAAGGCATTTTTACATGACAGAACGGAAATTTCATTTGACAGGGCAGAACTTAATGGGTCTTAGACTACTCGACGGCACACTAAAACTTAAAGCTACTGGAACATTAAAAGAGACACACTGAGTACAGAGTTAGCTTTTTTACCGTTAGCAGCAATTTAGTGCATCTTTTCATGCTATTTGCAATGCAAAATACGCTTAAACCTCGTAAGAACAGAGACTGTTATTAGTGGGATAGTTGACACGTGCCAACAGGACGTTTATGAAAACCCTTTCAGAAAGTTCACGCCGCCTGTGGCCATTTTATGGAGTATAAGCTTATAAGCTTACGTAACTGCAGCGTATTTCTACTGTACATATTGCCGGAACATGTGCGATGGAATTTTGTGTTTCATGCCGCCCTTCTCCAAACTTCGAAAAAACAGGGTGACTGACTTTGGAATGGTAACTCTTGTATACAATGACGTAATTTAACGAGAAGACATTTGTATTCGAGCACGGCTACAGTGCCAATCCGTCTGCGGAGGAAGTAATGCAACCTGCTGTTGGTAACACTAATGTGAAAATAATTTAGAATATCAGAGGTATATAACCTATTCAATAGGTAACAGTAAATCTATCTTCAAGTAGCGAAACTTACTTCAAGTGTCAAAAATTTGCAAAGGATCTTTCAAAATGTGAAGATCTGTGCATACTTTTAACATCACTTCCAAAAACTGCTTACGATGATGTGAGTCTACTTAGATCACTGTTTGTCAGGTGAAGCAGCTAGCATTAATGATAATCAGAAAAGGCTATACATATCATATCATATAAAAGTTTTATAGACACATGGTAAGAAAAGTTTGACTTTGTTCTATAGCCATTGCCAGCTCCTGTAACCATGGTGTCCTGACTGGAGCAGACGAACAAGAAAAATAAAACTTCACAGAACAAGTTTTTTAATAAAATACGTTTGCATTTCTATTCCATCTTGGGCTTAATTGAACAATTTCCTTTCTTTTCAGAGAGACATGGTTTCTCCCAACACAAAAAGAGTATTAAGGATCACAATTGTTCTATTCATACTAATAAAGTATTGGAATGATACACATATTTAATGTAGTGCTATAATTTCACGTAAATGAAAGGCGTCTTTGCATTCTGCTAGTTTATGTACATGTTGCATTATTTTATACATTTATTTCTCCAATATCTTTTCCATGACAGCGATGGGAACGTTTTAACTGTTTCTGTATAATGCAGTGGATATTTTTAAGATTAGTCGTTGCTATACTTTTCCTGTGTTTTGATGTGTTTCAAAGTTTGTACTTCAACTATTTTAAGACACTATCAATTTATAAAATTCTAACAATTCATAGCTTTACCTGCTAGTATAACTTCCTGATTGCATATCGAGATACATAATCTATTTTATCGTGTTTCGTTTTGAGTTGCCATATCCTGGGTCAGCCATATTGAGGAAAGTAATTGTAAAACACACAATTTATTTTCTGTATTACGGTTTCCTGAATCATCATGATTTTTTTCTTCAAATATCAAATAATATGGTGATTTTTAAGCGTCTATCAATGAAGTGGAAATTTGCTCAAGACTGCTTGAACATGTAAATTTCTCTGTTAATTTTTTTCGTAGTCACTATTTTTTAGCACCGCTGTCGGATTTGGAGCTTGTCTGATAGGTGGACGCGTTGCGCTAATGTCCATCAACATTTAACATTCAAAACTCGTTCTTCCCAACAGCCAGTCCGATTCCTTAAATATTTAGAATTCGGGCCCCCAGTGATGACCATTATCTGATGTACAAATTGTGATGAAGCATGCAAATTTGTATTTTGATGCTTATTTTGCTATTCTTGGCAAAACTCTTCTTCACCATAACGGCTAGCCCAACAGCTTTCATTTCAAGTATACAGGGGCCCAAAGGATGACCTTATACAATTTTTCTTCAAATTGTGATGAAATATGCCAATTTGTATTTTTATAAATTTTGTGTCAGCTTTGGTGAAAACAAATTTAAAAATCTTCTTCTTTAAAATTGCCGTTCAGACAGCTTTGATATTTACGATTAAGGTTCGCAGGGAAATGCTAATATAAATTTCAGAATTTTCAATTTGTGGAAAAAAATACAAATTAAAAATATACAACCACTGGTTAAATAGCTTCTATGGTTGGTTTCGTGGCTCAAAGGTATGATCTAATGTGACGTATTTAATTAATAATGAAAATTTAAATTTTATATATTTGCTGGGGATATTCCTAGGGATAGTCTGTTTTTGGTGCAATTCGATTTGATGAAATATGCAATTTTATAATTTTGTAGCGACTTTTGCATTTTTAGTTCATTTTTTATTAAAAACAAACAACTTCTCTGATAGCTTTGATATTTGCTATGCAGGTTCATAGGGATGATGAAATCTTTTTTTCAAATAATGATTAAATCTGCAATATTGTATTTGGGTTCAATTATACCGATTTTTGAAATTATTTGGTTAATGTAAATTTACTCATTTGATAGCCTTGATATTTGATAGACTTGTTGCTTGGGGTTATCTGAATGTGATATGTTAAAATCATGATGAAATCTTCATTTGCATGTGTATTTTTGTAGCTCTTTTTACCGTTTTTGATCAGGCTATCCTGAAATTAGCTGTCAAAGATTTCAACCTTCTTCATCAACACGTTTTGTCAAAAATCGTTTTTAGGCTCTACATAATACAGCGGGAGCCAATGGGTCGCTTGTTTATTCGAAAAATAATCACCAAATGAACGTACCAGCACTTTGATTATCTTTGCATTCATACTGTTCTATTTAAAGCTGAAAACCATTGTTTAAGAATTACTTGTTCAACCAATCAAGCATCTTTTTATCGTGCAAAATGTACCACTGTTATTATCTTCCATACAAGGGCCTTACTTTTGATTTTTGCTTCTGTTTTATGGTCAGCTTTCTGTAAATTCCAAATTTCTGTCGAGTATCTCACGATTGGAGAATGTACTTTCATTTGTGTTCAGAGTAATAAACTACGATGACATAACATTGGATGATTTGAAACTAGTGTATATCATTTACTTAATTCCATAGACATTAAATGTGCCAGTCACTACATAATTATAGGCAGATTTCAACAACTAATATATATTTCAGCATTTTTATGTGGAACAGTGGAAATTTCCGGAAGATAAATGACATTTGACAATTTTTCTCGGAATTATCACTTGTTCTTTAAACATTGTCACATAATCCTAGACATGCTTGGACATCTCCAATCTTTACAAGGTTTAATCCCAGGTATATGTCGTTCTCTTGTTTCAATATAGAGCAAATGCATTTGTTAGCAGCAATATATATTTTGAAAATTTACTAGTACTTTGTGTCAAAACAACCAAAAACCATAAAAGGAGAAACTTTTAGTGACTGGTTCTGTTGTCTCATAAAGAGAAGGAAATCTGAGTCAGGATATTTTTAATCTCCCTGACAGAGGGAAACAATGAACATGCTTGCTTTACAGCCACAATGGTACTGCATACACATGATAAATACAAATAATCCTAAAGTTGTCTATGTAATCAATTCCCTTGCAAATCTATTTTCACGACATATAAAAACACATGAAGGAGGAATGAAATGTTTAAATTCACCATTTCTGTTGAACGTTCATGACAAAAGATGTACCTTTTTTCCATTTTTATGCAAAGAAAGCTTTTCATGAAGCACAATGTATCTATGCATTTTCTATTATTTCAAGAACAGCTTTTTGAACAGCAACATCTCTGGTTTGTTTACTTATTTCGGATGATTTTTCGATGAGTACTCAATATTTTCACTCCGGTGGCGGACTTAGACTTCTTTTGATATGCTAATAGAACGTCATGCGTTCGAACGCGAACAGAATAAGGGTTCCTCTACTGTCTGTTGTTGAACAATTGAAGACATTCATTCTTGAGGGCTGTCACTGTTAACAATGGTATGTCCAAAACTGCCATCCAACTGAACCAGTACATAGAAGAAAAAAATGTATGATTCAATAAAAACATACTTTAAACACTGTCAGGTGTGTTTTTTCGTATTATTTTCTGAGGAGCGGTGAACGAATTTAAAACTCATGGATTACTACGCAGTGCGTAAGCGGGGCAAAAATTGGACGTAAATTTGATTTTGTCTCGCTCATTTGAAGCCAAAGCCGGAGATGTCACATACCGTAAATACGTAAAATGAACATTTATTTGTAGTCCGAAATTCGAACTACATGGTGGTGGCACTTTCATATCGACAAACGGCCCACTTTCGTCAAATGCATAGCAAAATGCAACAATTACTTTAAAATCGAAATTATTAAAATTTCTGCAGTATATACCATTTAAAACCTGAAAAGAATACGGAAATCTGAAATGTTAGCTTTCATATGTCTCATTCAATACGTATTGTTGTTGTTGTTGTTGTTATTATTATTATTATTATTATTATTATTATTATTATTATTACAAGTTTGGGGGCTATACGTATTATATAGAAATAACAGTTCATTGAAGCTGTGTTGGAATTCTGAAAAAGAGGTGTTGTTTATTTAAATTTTTTCAATGGGGTGACTCCCTTGTTTCGCCCTGCCAGAGTAGTCTAGGCAGAGATCCTGCGATTTGCGTTCCTCACTGTTGGAACACGCGCAATTCACGCGCACGCCCTTCAGAGAGCATGCGCAATTGAGTCTTTGTGCGCGTGTCAGTAATGCTCGTGCTATCGTGTCGTTGAACAGTTGAATATTGACAGAAACTGGAATTACTGCAGAGAATACTTTTCAGGATATCACATGTGAGTGTTAAGGTACCAAGGACGTTTATGAAAACCCTTTCAGAAAGTTCACGCCGCCTGTGGCCATTTTGTGGAGTATAAGCTTATAAGCTTACGTAACTGCAGCGTATTTCTACTGTACATATTGCCGGAACATGTGCGATGGAATTTTGTGTTCATGCCGCCCTTCTCCAAACTTCGAAAAAACAGGGTGACTGACTTTGGAATAGTAACTCTTGTATACAATGACGTAATTTAACGAGAAGACATTTGTATTCGAGCATGGCTACAGTTTTGGATTCGAGAACTCTCATCATGGCGGATTCACTGAAACAGTCAGTTATATTCTCAACAATCCAGAGGGTGAGTCGAACATTTTCCTATGTCCATGTAGCACTTGTGCAAAAATAAGCGAATCCACAGGCCTTTGGCGAATCAATAAATGCGTTTTTCACCAAGCTGAAAGGTGGAAAGATTAATTATTTTGTCGCATGTCAATAGTTTGATACAATATGACTATCGCCTTTTACAATAAATACTGGCTATTCGATTGTGCATTGTGCTACAGGTCAAAATCTTATTCCCCAGGTTGATATACATATGTAGAGATTTTTATAGAAACTATTCCATAACCATTTACATTTCTTTATCACTTTTTGCGGTTTCCTGTTTTTTTGTTAGCTGATTTGTCGGCAAACGCCAAAACGACTAATCTTTGCGGTTTTCTATAATTGTGAGTTGGCACACACGCCAAAACGATTAGTCTATTGCGTTCGTATTTCTTTGCACGTTTAGTCTCACTGTTTACCTCCGGTTGGTTAGCAACCGCAGTTTAATTGACAGCCGATTCTTTATATTTAGGGTGAATTGTTGCAATAAGTGTTTCCTACGACGTTCGCACAAGTGAGGGCCCTATATACTATGTCAAGTAGCATGCAGTATTAAACGTGAAACATTTATCTTGTAATATTTCCCCCTTGTCTTGGCCTGCTGGATTTAAAAAAAGTGTTTAAAGGTATACAGGCACCATGTTCAAATTTAGCCGTTGCTACCATGGAAAGGGATCTAGCTAACCATAGAGTTTATGGGGTCACGCCAGGTCACACTAAAATAATGCACCACTACATGGTCATAATTTTACTATAGTTAAACAATCAGAAATAATTTTTCTTCATTATTCTTCCTGGAATGAGGCAAAGAAATCATTAATTGTAAATCCATAAAATAAATAAGTACCAGTGAATCAAGTGTTAAAAAAAACTGCGCTACTGTTACTGCTTGTTATAAATAATGGTACATAGGGTGATAAGGGGAATCGGGTTCATAAAATTAATTTGAGATACTAGTAGAATTAATTTTAGCGCATAATATTAATTTGAGGGCATAAACTTGATTCGATGAATGCATAATAAGTTAGTAATATACTATATAACACTTATTTGAGATGACTGCATGAAACAAAATTAAAAATGCCTGAAAAATTATTTCGGGTCTATATAAAATTAATTCTAACACACTAAAATTAACGGAAAACATAATTTTGACCACAATGGCCCCAATATACATTATCTTTATTATTATACACCTGCGTCTGCAATCTATGGAGTTTTCTTCGTACAGTAAATTTTGATATCAGAGGACGCGACGCCGAGTCCAATAACTTTGACACGGAGTACAATAACTTTTGGTGTTATTAGACGCTATTTGACCTTTGACCTCAAAACACCATTACGTACGTCAATGCGGGGAAATACTTCTTAACATTCGCTACTTCACAACGTTAGTAGTGGTGAATTAAAAGCCTGTGAATTCGGGTGAAATTATGCTGCCGACCTACAATTTCAAACACTTACACTGCGCTGCGCGGGTTTGAAATTTCATTCTGTGCGCTTAGCGTTCTCAGTTTGCTCACGATCGCTCAGTGCAGTGCGGGACAGGCATCCCTAAAAAAGCTTTAATTTTGATTTTTTCGAGGTAATATTGGATTAATAAAGGTGTATAATAATAACATTATTCCCAAAATACCGGGATTTATGTCCGAATACATTTTTAATAGGAATTAGGGAAAAAGTAACATTTTCAATGCCAAAATAGTTACCATGGCAACTTGAAACATTAAAATAAGTCTGGTTTTTGTGTTCTCTGACCCGAACTCCCCCACTCGATAATTTTCATATCAATCAAAGTAACTTTTCATGGGATATTAGAAAAATTGAAATTTTCAGCCCCTAAAATGGTAACCATGGAAACATGGGGCAGTGAAATCGATATCATATTTGGTCTTTTCGACCAAAAATACCCTTATGGTGAAATTTTCACGGAAATTGAATCTATTATTATTCGCATTATTATTTCTATATAATACTTATATTAATTATTATTATTACAAGTTTAGGGGCTATAAGTATTATATAGAAATAAAAGTTCATTGAAGCTGTGTTGGAATTCTGAAAAAGAGGTGTTGTTTATCTTAATTTTTTCAATGGGGTGACTTCCAATTGTTGTACGTGCAGCGCAGAATTATGCGTCATACTGTTCGGAGAGAGAGGGATATCATTAACCTAAGGGGTAATGCTTGTTGTAAAAGTGACATTAAAGAGGCACTCCCATTTAGTAACATTTTTAAAACACATTTTTTTTTAATGCCAACGGTCGATATTTGACGTGGCGACTTCGCGCGGATCGCGAGATATCGATAAAAACATGTCATTTCCCGAGCGTATTTTTCACATCCCGAAGTTTTACGATCGTTCCTGATTATGACGCGAAATCCACCGAAGGTTTGTTGTTGTGCTGATTGACGATATTCTAGGGAGTCCATAATAAGTTCGAACGACGCAATTTTACCTCCCATTGCGAAGACTTTATATACAGCATTATGCCTTTACCACAGGTCAGTTTTTGAAAACTTCTTCTTAGCTTTGTCGTTGTCATTATTCTAAATCTGTCGTATTATATTTTTAACCAATACCACATAAACATAACTTTTTACGTGTTAAATATTAGCCGCCTCCGATGACTACATTTTGTTGTCTGCCACACAGTACGTGTGGTTCGCCGTGAGCGTGGTATGCGTCTATGTATACCACGCAGTGGCCGCTATGTATCAACCGCACGTAACTGGGCTAGTCACCTATGCGAATTCTGGTGGAATGAGCAAAAATTGTTTTTCGTTTTATCACCAAGTCAGTAAGACTTAGCTTTCTCCCACGGGGCATGACCGATCACCGAGGCAAGTGGTACTGTGGCGTACAGCAGTGTCATTGTAGACTCGTACTCCATAGCTTAGTTGACAATGGCCCCAGTGCCGAACGTTCGATGTTCGGAAGCTGAATTCAGGTGGGCCACCGGAATTCAAACTTTTACTTTTTTGAAGACATGTTCTTATCAATATCTCGCGATCCGCGCGCAGTCGCCACGTCAAATATCGACCGTTGGCACTAAAAAAATGTGTTTAAAAAATGTTACCAAATGGCAGTGCCACTTTAAGCAGTTTAAGCGATACCAGCAGGCCTAGACTTTTAACTTTTGTGCGAACTTTATGGATACACGTTCAATCAGTTCAATTTAATTTTGTTTTTAGTTTTCATCCGTCTAAATTCACGACAATGAAAAAGATTTCCACATAACTCTCTCTCTCTCTCTCTCTCTCTCTCTCTCTCTCTCTCTCTCTCTCTGTGCAGTGAAATTTCTTTTCTGCGACCACCGAACCTCGTAAGCGTAATATTGGCATTGCAGAATAAACATTTTTTTGCATCTCCCTTGTTTCGCCCTGCCAGAGTAGTCTAGGCAGAGATCCTGCGATTTCCGTTCTTCACTGTTGGAACACGCGCAATTCACGCGCACGCCCTTGAGAGAGCATGCGCAATGTTAGTCTTTGTGCGCGTGTCAGTAATGCTCGTGCTATCGTGTCGTTGAACAGTTGAATATTGACAGAAACTGGAATTACTGCAGAGAATACTTTTCAGGACATCAAATGTGAGTGTTAAGGTACCAAGGACGTTTATGAAAACCCTTTCAGAAAGTTCACGCCGCCTGTGGCCATTTTGTGGAGTATAAGCTTATAAGCTTACGTAACTGCAGCGTATTTCTACTGTACATATTGCCGGAACATGTGCGATGGAATTTTGTGTTTTACGTCGTTCAATCATTCAGATAGAAATGCCGCCCTTCTCCAAACTTCGAAAAAACAGGGTGACTGACTTTGGAATGCTAACTCTTGTATACAATGACGTTATTTAATGAGAAGACATTTGTATTCGAGCACGGCTACAGTTTTGGATTCGAGAACTCTCATCATGGCGGATTCACTGAAACAGTCTGTTATATTCTCAACAATCCAGAGGGTGAGTCGAACATTTCCCTATAACCATGTAGCACTTGTGCAAAAATAAGCGAATCCACAGGCCTTTGGCGAATCGATCAATGCGTTTTTCACCAAGCTGAAAGGTGGAAAGATTAATTATTTTTGTTGCCTGTCAATAGTTTGATACAATATGACTATCGCCTTTTACAATAATACTGGCTATTCGATTGTGCATTGTGCTACAGGTCAAAATCTTATTCCCCAGGTTGTATACATATGTAGAGATTTTTATAGAAACTATTCCATAGCTATTTACATTTCTTTATCAATTTTTGCGGTTTTGCGGTTTCCTGTTTTTTGTTAGCCGATTAGCCGGCACACGCCAAAACGACTAATCTTTGCGGTTTTCTATTATTGTGAGTTGGCACACAAGCCAAAACGATTAGTCTTTTGCGTTCGTATTAATTCTTGGCACGTTTAGTCTCACTGTTTACCTCCGGTTGGTTAGCAACCGCAGTTTAATTGACAGCCGATTCTTTATATTTAGGGTGAATTGTTGCAATAAGTGTTTTCTACGACGTTCGCACAAGTGAGGGCCCTATACTATGTCAAGTAGGGCATGCAGTATTAAACGTGAAACATTTATCTTGTAATATTTCCCCCTTGTCTTCACCTGCTGGATTTAAAAAAGTGTTTAAAGGTATACAGGCACCATGTTCAAATTTAGCCGTTGCTACCATGGAAAGGGATCTAGCTAATCATAGAGTTTATGGGGTCACGCCAGGTCATACTAAAATAATGCACCACTACATGGTCATAATTTTACTATAGTTAAACAATCAGAAATAATTTTTCTTCATTATTCTTCCTGGAATGAGGCAAAGAAATCATTAATTGTAAATCCATAAAATAAATAAGTACCAGTGAATCAAGTGTTAAAAAAACTGCGCTACTGTTACTGCTTGTGATAAATAATGGTACATTGGGTGATAAGGGGAATCGGGTTCATAAAATTAATTTGAGATACTAGTAGAATTAATTTTAGCACATAATATTAATTTGAGTGCATAAACTTGATTCAATGAATGCATAATAAGTTAGTAATATACTATGTAACACTTATTTGAGATGACTGCATGAAACAAAATTAAAAATGCTTGAAAAATTATTTCTGGTCTATATAAAATTAATTCTAACACACTAAAATTAACGGAAAACATAATTTTGACCACAATGGCCCCAATATACATTATCTTTTTTATCATGCACCTGCGTCTGCAATCTATGGAGTTTTCTTCGTACAGTAAATTTTGGTATCAGAGGATGCGACGCAGAGTACAATAACTTTTGGTGTTATTGGACGCTATTTGACCTTTGACCTCAAAACACCATTACGTCAATGCAGGGAAATACTTCTAAACATTCGCTACTTCACAACGTTAGTAGTATTGAATCAAAAGCCTGTGAATTCGGTTGAAATTATGCTGCCGACCTACAAATTCAAACACGTACACTGCGCTGCGCCGGTTTGAAATTTCGTTCTGTGCGCTTAGCGTTCTCAGTTTGCTCGCGATCGCTCAGTGCAGTGCGGGACAGGCATCCCCCAAAAAGCTTTAATTTTGATTTTTTCGAGGTAAAATTGGATTAAAAAAGGTGTATAATAATAAAATTAATTCCAAAATACCGGGATTTATGTCCGAATACATTTTAATAGGAATTAGGGGAAAAGTAACATTTTCAATGCCAAAATAGTTACCATGGCAACTTGAAACATTAAAATAAGTATGGTTTTTGTGTTCTCTGGCCAGAACTCCCCCACTAGATAATTTTCATATCAATCAAAGTGACTTTTCATGGGATATTAGAAAAATTGAAATTTTCAACCCCTACAATGGTTACCATGGAAACATGGGGCAGTGAAATCGATATCATATCTTATGGTGAAATTTGCACGGAAATTGAACCTATTATTATTCGCATTATTATTTCTATATAATATTAATCTATATAATATTAATTATTATTATTATTATTATTATTATTATTATTATTATTATTATTATTACAATCTTAGGGGCTATAAGTATTATATTGAAATGTAATAACACTAGTTCATTGAAGCTCTGGGAATTCTGAAAAAGAGGTGTAATTTATTTTAATTTTGTCAAAAGGGGTGACTTCTAATTGTTGTACGTGCAGCGCAGAATTATGCATCATAGTATACGGAGAGAGTGATATCATTAGGCCAAGGAGTAATTAATTAGATGCTTGTCGGAAAAGTGACTCTAAGCAGTTTAAAGCGATACCAGCAGGCCCAGACTTTTAATTTGTGTGTGAACTTTATGGATACACATTCAATCGGAAGCCACAGAACAGCACCACAAACGGCAAAAATTAGAGAGGCACCTTTTTCATCATATAGGCAGAAATCAATGTATTATTGCCTTATTTGTATTGTACGGTGATTTTTAACAGCACAATGGCAAAGTTACTGTAATATTATTAAAAATTACTTCAAACCATAACATAAATGATCAAAACAGGCACGTGCATATAGAATAAAACATTTTTTTTATTTCTTGACAAGACTCAAATAAATTACATGTACCGGTAACAAAGTTTCGGGCAAACATCTTTTACAAACTCTCTGAATATCAAAAGTAACTTATCCCACAAAGTTGCATTTAAAAAAAGGGAGAAATAAAGAGCTAAACAAAAAATATAGGAAACGAAAAGGAAAGGTACACAGAAACTGAAAATATACAAATTGACATTGTTAAAGCAATGTAAGCTTAACATATGTACCAAGTTTCATGAAATCTGATGCAGTATTTCTCGACATATCAGTCTAATTATGAAACTTAGGTAATTGACATGATACTGCTCCATGCCGTTCAACAAATCGATGTGCATATGTTTGACATAGGTCAATGTCCTTATACCAACTTTGAATGATACTGGTGGAAAGATGTCTGAGTTATGGCTCTGAACATGAAAAGATCGTAACAAAATGACCGCCATGCAGCCATATTTAATCTTACTGTCTAAAAAATCTACATGCATATGTATGACATAAGTCAATGTCCATGTACCAACTTTGAATAAAATCGGTTGAGACTTGCCAGAGTTA
This sequence comes from Ptychodera flava, assembly GCA_001465055.1. Classification (NCBI taxonomy): domain Eukaryota; kingdom Metazoa; phylum Hemichordata; class Enteropneusta; family Ptychoderidae; genus Ptychodera; species Ptychodera flava. The sequence continues at coordinate 79,716 of LD348219.1, forward strand.
TGGCTTTCGACATGAGAAAAAAACATAACAAAATGGCTGCCATGTGGTTATATTGGATCATATCGTGAAACAAATCGATATATATATATATATGTATAACATGAGTCAATGTCCTTGTAACAACTTTGAATAAAATCGGTTGAGATATGATTGAGTAATTGCTCCGTACATGAAAAAATTGTAACAAAATGGTGGCATGGCAGCCATATCGACGTGCATATGTATGACATAGGTCAAAGTCATTGTACAAAGTTTCAATAAAATCCATTTAGACGGGCCTGAGTTATGGCTAAGGACATGACATAACAAAATGGCTGCCATGCGGCCATGTTGGATCATATCATGAAACAAATTGACATGCATATGTATGACATAGGTCAATGTCCTTGTACCGACTTTGAATAAAATCGGTTGAAATATGTCTGAGTTATGGCTCCGTACATGACAAAATTGTAATAAGATTGTGGCATGGCAGCCATATTGGATCATGTTGTGAAACAAATTGATGTGCATATGTATGATGAAGGTCAATGTCCTTGTACCAACTTTCAATAAAATCGGTTGAAACATGTCCGAGTTATGGCTCCGTACATAAAAAATTGTAAGAAAATGGCCGCACGGCGGCCATATTGGATCATATCACAAAACAAATCGACGTGCATATGTATGACATATCAAATTATCCTTGTACCAAGTTTGAATGAAATCGCTCCATGTATTTTTGAGATATCTGTGTGAACGGACGGATGCATGGACGGACAAACGCACACACTGACACACGCACGGACGCACGGACATGACCAAACCTATAAGTCCCCCCGGACGGTATCTGTGGGGACTAAAAATACAAGCATCAATTTAGTAAAAATATGATTCATATAAAGAACCAGGTTTCATTGTTTTTATTTACATATTGGTTTGTTATTGACTTAATTAATTTGTTCTTTACATGTTTATTTTATCATGATTTATCTTTACTTTTATCACTATGGCCATCATTATTTCACGTTGCTTATTTGGTTCTGTATGATCCCCTTTGTGTTTTTGGCACTTTCACATGACTGGGATTGGTCATCACATGATGCTCCCTTACCATAAGTTCTAATTTCTTTAAACCATTATGGCCAGGTACTTTACTATACCGGTCCATTCCCTTCCTAATCTCATGATGGATACTCTCTACACCGTTCTGTGAGGAAACCAAAGCCAAACCCTGTGTTTTCAATCTGAGGGATGACATGATCTTCTAACAAATGCATTTTGGGGAGTACACTTTCATAAGGAAAGTGTTCTCTGTAATATGCCATTAAATGTAATATGTTTCTCTTCCTAATCTCATGATGGATACTCTCTACACCGTTCTGTGAGGAAACCAAAGCCAAACCCTGTGTTTCCAATCTGAGGGATGACATGATCTTCTAACATATGCATTTTTTGGGTACACTTTCATAAGGAAAGTGTTCTCTGTAATATGCCATTAAATGTGATATGTTTGAACTGAGAATGCTAATATATTCATCTGACATTCTATTGCTTGTACTCTAAAGATTATGGCAGGCTGCAAATTTTGAAAATATTGGCTTATACAGACCACAAATGTGTGCAGCCGGCTCATTCAGCTGTGGGCATATTCTTGCTGTGGTCCAGATGACGCTCTTGCACAACGTTTGAATGTTTTCTTCCTGAAACACAAAAAATAAAAAAAAAGGATATGATAACTTTCTTTCAAAGAAGCAAACAGAGTTGTTTCACTGAAAGTAGGTCAAAAAATGTAGACGAAATACATCTTCTGTAGTATATATATAACACACAATAAATCTGACACTGAAAGCTTGAAAATCATGACAAGCAGAATACTGAACCTTTTAATGACTTTAGCAACAAAACAGTGTACAGTTGTAAAACACATACTTTACAGTACTTGTTCACATGATTTCCGATGAATGCCTTCACGTGGTAAGAATGATGTCCAACACCAAATGACTGCAGAGCTTGGTCAATACCGCAGACTACAAAACCACATTGTTTTGGCAGTTTCGCTTTTACGTCTGTAGCTTCAGATATCTAAGAAAACAAAGATAAACACTGTGTTGTCTGGAAAGTATTGATTGCACTACAAATGTGCACAAGCCAAAATTCTGAAAATGCAGCATAGACATGACTGTGCATTGACATTTACAATGTTATTGCTTATCACCACATAATATGATCTTACTTCTGGTATCAATATGCCATTTTCAAAGATGAAGGAGACCCTCTGAGATCTCAGGTTGCTAGAGAGGTTATCTGCGGGTGTTCTCACATGATACAGGAAATTTCACACCATGCTAAACAAACATTACATGTTTATTTAACATGGCAACTATTCCAGTTTGATAAAAAGTTTGACTTGGCTAGCAGTTCACTGCCACTGGAATTAATTGTGTCTCACAATATTTCAAAATTAGCACAAAATCATGTATTTTTATTTTGTTAATGTAGTATGCACTTTCTCCTGGTTTTTTTAACTTTGCCCAAGGTCATTAGTGGCGGTCTGCCATCATCTTCACTGTTGTCGTCATCATCATCATCGTCACAGTCATCATCAGCAAGCAGAGCCTTTTCAATACTATAAGCCAAGGTCCTAGCTTCTTCTTGGAGTTCTTTCGCTTCACACTGTAATGTCTCGATTTCTTTCAACATGGCCACATATGTGTCAAATCTAGCAGGCTTCAGTACGGGTTCATCAATGTCATCATCTCTCTCCAGAGTCGTGATGATCTTGATATCCAGTAATGCACAGCTAGCTTCCATCATGGTGAAAAACTTTTATTAAAACAAGCCAGGACTGATGTGCAACCCTGGGACTGCAACCTGTGATAATTTCTTGCACAACCATGGACTTGAAACCACTCTAG
>LD348219.1:92688-154355 GCA_001465055.1 Ptychodera flava
CACCGTTTTGTTCTTTTAAGGTGAACCCCTGACCTCACTAGTTTTTCTGTGTAATTGGTTATTATTGTACTAAGGGCCGGTGGCCTATAGTGCTTTGGAATAAAGATATTTATCTGAATTTATCTTATATTAAAATTATCCATGAATGACTTATGGTTTGCCAAAATTTCAGATTTGTTGAACATTGATTGTCTGTATGTGGAGTTGGTTGAGGTCTTAGTTACACCAAGTTCGTCTATAAGACATTCAAAATAATACTTCTTACAGACAAATACAATGTTATTGGCAGCTTTATCAGCAGGGACGACAACATATTTGTCATGGATATCATTCAAACACTTAACAGCATCAGGATCTTTAAATACAGAATAGGGTCTTCTGCAAACATGTGATCTTAGTCGACCAATACGGCCACGCACAATTTTCCTCACAGATTTGACCCATTCTGACAGTGTGTCCAACTCTACATCCTCCCTTTTAGCCCATTTCCTGGCATAATCTTCAACTGAGTCCATAATGATCTTAAAATTATGGTTCCAGTTGATCCTGCGAGGTTCTCTGAACTTCATCTGAACTTTCTTCTGAAATTCACTTCATTGGCAATACTCTCTCAAGTAAAATTAGTTTGCTGCGAGCACCGAAAGAATATTATCCATACATTAGGGGTAACATCAAAAGTTCATTATATAAATCTAACTTTATTGCTTACTTAGGTCTCAGACCCCCCATCCCCCACTCTAACTTAACTAACCTAAAATTGAAAAACATTTCGGACACGTGTCCTGTACTAATTCTTTCATAAACTTACCAATGTACCATTGAATTAAATAAAAACGGAAAACCATTATTAATTTACAAAAATAGGCCTACTCTTATTGCAACCAAATAGAACACAACAAAAACAACAAAAAGCAGTCTTGAATTATAAAATTTTCTAGAAAATAAAAATCGTCTATGACTGCACATAAGTTTATTTGCAACGCCCCAGCCAAAACTTAAGCAATTAGGCCCTAAGTTTTTTTGTAAACATTGATCTTTTTACGTCTTCCCTTAGTAGTACTGTATATATACGATAGGCCTACTGAGACTCGCACGACCAGCCTAGAGTTAGAAAGAAGAACTTCTGGCGCTTTTTTGTCTGGCATTCAACACCTAAAACTTCTCACAAACATATCCCACACATGTTTGGATTCATTCTGATGTAATATTTAAAACTAATTTTGACTTACCCCGTAATGGTCATATTGGCATTGCAGAATAAACATTTTTCTGCTGCATTTCGCAGGTTCCACACTGCCAGTATAGTCTGGCAGACACCCTGCGATTCGACGGGACGCAACGCGAATCCCAGTGTCTGGAGGTTCTTGCAAGCGATTGGTTTGATTTCTGCCTGATCTGGGTCCTTTATAAAACTCCACATATCCATTAATCAAAAATAAACCATGACAAGTACCATAGCCAAATAAAATTAAACATGAAAAATAAAATTATATTGTATCATGCGACCATGCGCCATTCAGATTGGACGAGAGCTCATTCAATCGATATGCTAAAATACTGTTTTAGCACTGATAGCGGTGGTAAAACGGGCCCCTCAACCAGAATTTTCGAAAATTGCCCGGTCGGTGCATTTGAACGTACTTATCTTAACCATAAACCCTCGAGAAAAACCGAAACTGTCCACTTTGTTTCAAAGATTGAGGGATTCCAGACGCGATACATATCCAACTGCTCTTTAAAATGAAGATAGTATTCATTCATAAACAAATAAATTGACACTTTCTCACAGTAACGGTATGTCAGATATTCGTTACCGGAGTTTGGGCTGTAACAGACTGGGGTGTCCTAACGATGTAGACCAAGAAGTTCAAAATAACAATGGGATGACTCCTGGCGACTGCGACAAAATTTGGCATCAAATGCAACAAGCAGTGTTAGCGTCCAGCTCTCCCTGCATCGGGCAACACACTCTGCAAAACTGTCCATCACAGTTGCAGTCATCGCTAGTCTGGATTATTTCAAAACTGCTTGTTTTCTGGTACAATTAACGTCCAAATTATCCTTCAAAAATAGATCCTGCAACTTCACTCTGCCACCTCTGAATGTCGCGACGGTCGACGTATACCGTATTACGTATGCGCGTATGCGGTACAGAATGAGACAAATCTATTTTAGTATGCGATAAAAGCCAGGACTATTTTTCTTATGTAAATTTACGACAAAAAAATTGTTACTTTTTTCTTTTGATTTGAACTCTTGACCCATTTTCTGTGTGATTGCACCAGGTATTTTTGGAGAAGTATAGAGTTCGTGTTGCAATTGCATACAAATTAAATGCAATGTCGATAAGCCCCAAATGCAGCAAACGGACGTCTGAGAGATCGAACGTCGGAAATTCTGCGCCCGAGACCGAGCATTTTTATAAGTTTGGATTACATGCAGGCACACGGTATCCTACGATATATACGCATTACGAAAATACTTAAGTAATACAACAAAGACACGCAAGTTGATATAATATACTAGCAAAAACCCTCTTCGCAGTAGGGTATACACTCTTTTTTGGTACAATTCGCTCCATATAGCACTCGCCTATCGGCTCGTGCTATATGTCGCGCATTGTACCAAAATCTCGTCTATACCCTCCTGCGGCGGGGATATTGCTTAAACATACCGCGTATATAGGTCTACCAGCCACTAGTATATATTCTCTCCGGCCGGTTAGACAGGTGTTTCTTTTGACGTCACTACCCTTACGAATGTTCATATACTTGCAAAAACCGACAGTCGCTGTGTCTGGCAGCACGTGCTCACAGCTGCACAGCATAGCCTTTGAATGCACGCCCATCGTGGATGCGCACAAAACAAGGCACAGCGACTGTGGAGAGTCTATGTCAGTGTAGTCTGCCAATATGAGCATGCGCAATTGAGTCTACGTGCGCATGAATGTGTAGAACTTCGTCTAGTGCTATCGTGCCGTTGAGCTTTCAAATGATGTGCATGTTGACAGAAACTTGAATTACTGCAGATAATACAGTTCAGGACAAAACGTGTAAGTCTCTAAGGTAACAAGTAGGATGTTAGGAAATTCCCCAAGAAATTTCACGCCGCCTGTGGCCATTTTTTATACTGCAGCATATAGAGTATTTCTACTGCACTCATTACCGCATAATATGCGATGGAATTTTGCATTTCACGTGGTTCAATCGTTCAGATGGAAATGCCGCCCTTCTCCCAACTTTGAAAAAAACAGGGTGACAGACTTTGGAATTCTAGCTCTTGTATAACAATGACGTAATTTAATGAGAAGACATTTGTATTCAAGCAGGGCTACAGTGTTTGATTTGAGAATTCTCATCATGGCGGATTCACTGAAACAGTGAGCGAGTTGTATTCAACAACCGAGAGGGCGAGTCGAACTTTTTCCTTTGTCTATGTGGCACTTGTGCAAAAATAAGTGAATCCACAGTCCTTTGGCGAATCAATAAATGCATTTTTCACCAAGCTGAAAGGTGGAAAAATTAATCATTTTTGTCGCATGTCAATACTTTGATATGACTATCACCTTTTACAATAATACTGGCTATTCCATTGTGCTATAGGTCAAAATCTTATTCCCCAGGTCGATACATATGTGTAGAGATTTTTATAGAAACTATTCCATAGCTATCTACATTTCTTTATCACTTTTTGCGTTTTTGCGGTTCCTGTTTTGTGTTAAGGGATTAGCCGGCACACGCCCAAATGTTTAGTCTATTGCGCTCGTATTTCTGCGCATGTTTATTCTCACTATTTACCTCTGGTTGGTTACCGACCGCAGTTTAATTGACAGCCGATTTATATTTAGGGTTAATTGTTGCAATCGGTGTTTCATACGACCTTCACACAAGTGCTTTCTACGACGTCCGATATTGAAATTAGTTGTTACAGTTATTGATCCGGCCCTTACCTATAAAAGGCAGTATTTTAACCCTTTCACCACCATAGTTTGACCCAAATCCATTGTTTTCTAGGTAAAGGTGGACCTGTACATCGGGAACTGGGGGTGAAAGGGTTCTAAATTATTTTGAGGATGGGTCGATGGGGGACTAGGACTAGCTCTGCAAACCCAGGGCAGGTTTTTCCAAAAAGTACAGCTAGTTCTTTATCAGTACTGTCATCCCTTTTTCATTAATTTGAAATAAATACGCCGTGTTGGCTTTTGCACCTTATTCTTTTTTCTCTGTTCTCCCAAGCAGTCTTGGCGTCCTCTAGCTCTGCATACCACGGTAAAATCGCAACACATGCAGAATGCGAAATTAACGTCGGTCCGACGGTCCGAGACCGACAGATTTCTCGTCGGGCCAAACGTACATATGACCGAATGGAATTTGGAATAAGTGATGAAAATTTCTCCGTCAAGACCTGTAACAGATGCAGATGATGGCCTTGTGAACTTTGATTGAAGACCAACGAGCAAGCAAGATGTTCTAGCGGTCTACAAACAAACGCAGCAAAACTTGAACTTGACTGTTGACTGCAGGTACCGCCATTTGGCTGTCGTGTAACATCTATAGTCCTTGTATCGGGCGTAGTTCAAAACTGTGGAAAATACCTCCATGTTCAAATATGTTTAGTCGACAGCACTGTTCTCGTAGTAGGTTTTTGTCTTAATGTCAATTTATCTAATATGTATACCGTATAATATTTTGAATGAAAAGACATGTATAAAAAAAACAACCGAGAAAACGTTATGATACATGTCTTTTAAATTAAAAGTATAACTTCATCTATTTCTTCATGAATGTAAAGAGGCCACATCTCATGTGGCCACATCTCATGTGTTGAAAGTAATCCATACGTCATATCAAACTACACACAAAGTATTTATTCCCTTCTTATTTTACATTACAATAAAAGACGAGGTGATCAATATTTACATAAAAAAAATATTCTTATCCTTACTCATGACTGTTTTCAGGGTACTAAGCTATTCACTCACTCTTCTACCACTTGTGTTGACTAATATTAGAAGTGATTTTCAGCTCGTCAACCATTTTCAATTCACAATATCAAATGCCCTGGTGTAGTTTAAAATTGTACACAGCCACGTAGAGAACATCATCCCCGATAGAAAGTAGTGAGAGACAAACTTTCTCGCTTTTATCATCCACATATAGTCCAGTGCATGAGCCTGTACTCCCCGGCCCCTGGGTGGTTGACATCATTTTATAGTCCAAGAGTAGGGGATTTGATATGGCTTAAAAATGTCAAATTCTCATGTTAGTCCCATAGTCCCCCCCACATGGTGGAAAACATTGATAAATGAATGCGCATGACAGTGAAAAAGATAAGGGTTGTGATCTTTTTAGCTCCGCTGTCAGCGACGCGGAGCTTATCAAATAGGTTGATTTTCCCTGGTCGTCCCTGGTCGTCGTCCATCAACAATTGCCTTCTCCTCTTAAACCACAAGTCCAATTGCTTTGAAATTTCATATGCAGTTCACTTGGGGTGACCTCACTTAAGTTTGTTAAAATCTTGGTGAAATTTGCATATTTGTATTTTGGGGCATTTTTTGGTGTTTTTGGTAAAACAATCATCTTCTTCGAAACAGCTTGTGCGATTGCTTTGAAATTTGATAAGCAGTTTACTTAGGGGGACTTGTCAGATTTGTTCAAATCGTGGTGAAATTTGCATATTTGTATTTGTAAGGCAATTTTTGTCATTTTTGGTAAAAAAAACTTCAAAAATCATCCTTTTCAAAACTACCGGCCAGATAGCTTAGATATTTGGTACATTTGTCCCTAGGGACGATCTATTTCAGATTTGTTCAAATTGTGCAGAAATATGCAAATTTCCATTTTTAAGGCAATTTTTGCCATTTTTGGTTAAAAAATGTATTTCTCAAAAGTACTGGTCTGATATTTTTGAAATTTTGTATACAGGTTTCTATAGGCGAACTAAGTAATATATATTGGATTTCTGATTAAATCTGTAATTTTGTATTTTTGGGGCAATCTTTGCCATTTTTGGTCAAAAAATGTGTATTTCCAAAACTACTCATCCGATAGCTTTGAAATTTGAAATACAGGTACCTACAGATAAACTTAATGATATTTATTGAAATTATGATGAAATCTGCAATTTTGTAATTTTTGGGCAATTTTTGCCATTTTTTGGTCAAAAAATGTGTTTCTCAAAAAGTACTGGTCTGATAGCTTTGAAATTTGGTATACAGATTTTTACAGATGAGTTAACTAATATATATTGAATTTCTGATGAAATCTGTTATTTTGTTTTTTGGGGGCAATTGCTGGCATTTTTGGTCAAAAAATGTGTATTTCCAAAACTACTAATCTGATAGCTTTGAAATTTGGTATACAGGTTTCTATAGATGAACTAAATGATATTTATTGAAATAATGATGCAATCTGCAATTTTTATTTTGTGGGGCAATTTTTCCCATTTTGGGTCAAAAATTTCTCAAAAAGTACTGGTCTTACAGCTTTGAAATTTGGTATACAGGTTTCTATAGATGAACTAAATTTGATCTTTTGAAATTATGATGAAATCTGCAATTTATGTTTTTGGGGGGCAATTGTTGTCGTTTTTGGTCAGAAAATTTTATTCTCAAAAAACTACTCATCAGATAGCTTTGGTTGAAATGTTCTTAGGGATGATCCGATGTGATACATTCAAAGTATGATGAAATCTTCAATTGTGTATTTTTGCAGCTTATTTTAGCCACTTTTTTCTGGCCACTGCATTGAGCTATCAAATATTTCCACCTTCTTCATCAACATGTGTCAAGAATAGTTATTCTGCACATAAACACAGCGGAGCTGTATCGGCCGTTAGATCGCTTGTTCAGATTCCAGGCCATGTAGACGAGTGTTTCATGATCATTCACTTACACTATTCTGCAGGCTATGTAAACAATTTTGGAGTGAATACTTGCTGACTCTATTGATAAGAGGACATGAAAAATTAAACATTAAAACATTCAAAAACATAGTATTGGTGGAGAGAGTGTCGACTTTAATGGTAATACAGGTCGTTAACAACTGCACTTACTGAGAACAGGCAGTTTTCTGTAAGGACCTGAAGCTGTGGCTCGGTGCAGGCCCTTAAGACCTGACGCTATTTTCTCTTAATTTCGCACACTGAACACATGTGTAAATATCGTGTTTGACCGAAAACATAAAATACACTATTTATTCCCGAGGTCAACATACATATATAACATGTGTAAATAGTGTGTTTGATAAAACAAACAAACAAGCAACCGATGAGAAATAGGGCAAAATTCTTTGACAGTTCATGGTTAATTTAATTTAATTTAGAGCCCTATACTATGTCAAGCAGGGCAGTATAAACATGAAACATTTAACTTTTAATATTTCCCCCTTGTCTTGGCCTGCTGGGTATAAAAAATGTTGAAAGGTATACACACACCATGTTCAAATTTAGCCATTGCTACCATGGAAAGCGAAGATCTATCTAATCATAGAGTTTATGGGGTCACGCAAGGTCACACAAAAAGTAACGCACCACTACATGGTCATAATTTTACTATAGTTAAACAATCAGAAATAATTTGTCTCCATTATTCTTCCTGTAATGAGGCAAAGAAATCAAAGTAAATTATTATAAAATGAATATTAATACGTCATTAATTACAGATCCATAAAATAAATAAGTACCAGTGAATTATGTTTTAAATAAAAAAAACCGTGCGCCACTGTTACTGGTTGTGATAAATAATGGTACATTGGGTGCTAAGGGTAATTGGGTTCATAAAATTAATTTGAGATACTAGTAGAAATAATTTTAGCACATAAAATTAATTGAAAGGTACAAACTTAATTCAATGAATGCATAATTAGTTAGTCTATACTATGTAACACTTATTTGACATGACTGCATGAAACAAAATTAAAAATGCTTGAAAATTTATTTCTGGTCTTTATAAAATTAATTCTAACACACTGAAATTAACGGAAAACACAATTTTGACCGGAATGGCCCCAATATACATTATTTTTATTATTCTTCCTAGAATGAGGGCAAAGAAATTACAATTAGTATTATTATAGAACAAATGTTAAAAGTTGTTACTTCGAAATCAACCAAATAAATAAAAAAACAGTGAATTATGTTTTAACTAAAAAACTGTGGCTACCAAGATGGTTACCATGGCAACATACAACAAAAATGAACATCGAGTTCATGCTATGATAAATACACTTAGGAGAGCATTTTCATAGTAGCTGGGATTAATTGTAAGGCAATTTGAAAAAAAAAACTGAAATTTTAAAACGCAAATAGGTTACTATGATAACACAGGGCAGTAAAAATGGATATCAATTTTTGTCTTTCTGACCCAAAATATCCCGGTGGTATAATATTTCTGTTGATTACTGGATTTTTACACTTGATATTTGGTCTTTCTAACCCAAAATATCCCTTTCATATAACACATTCTGTTGATTACTGGATTTGAGATGGAATCTTTGAAAAAGTGGTAATTTTTACTCCTGAATGGTTGCGATAGAAACATCTCACATTCAAATAAGTGTGAATTTTGTTGTGCTGAGCAGAAAAACCCTTATGATCAAATTCTTACATCGATCAATAGTTCTTTTGTAGGAATTAGGTAAAAAGTAACATTTTTAATCTCAAAATAGTTACCATGGCAACTTAAAACATTAAAATAAGTCTGGTTTTCGCGTGCTCTCACCCGAACCCCCCCCCCCACTAGATAATTTTCATAACAATCAAATTAACTTTTCATAGGATATAAAAAAACCTGAAATTTTCAAAATGGTTACCATATCATGGTAACATGGGGCAGTGAAATCGATATCGTATTTGGTCGACCCAAAATACCCTTATGGTCAAATTTTCACGGAAATTTAACCTATTATTATCGGCGTTATCATTTCTATATAACACTGATATTAAAACCACGTTACCTGTATCTTTTGCATTTTTAAAAATAAAAAGTACAATCTAATCTTCGGGTATATGTTTTGGATTAACATCATAAAGGTATTATGCCTGTTAAACTCTTACCATTCCGATTACTGTGGCTGCATTGTGTGGATTGATTCTGGCGCTCAAGCATAAATTTGAATCTACCGCCATTTCGCGTATCGGTCACGTGGCAAGAGATCGCACAGAATGCAACATCATACTACAGGTTGAGAACTCCGCCGAGATTGAGATTTTGCGTTACTTTCAGCAGACAGCAATATGGACTCCACGCGAATTGTAGAGGTAATGTACTATAATGTTATGTTGTGTAAGTTTTAAAACGATCCTGCGCGTTCTGTCTTTCCTAACTTTCTACGCGTACAATTTTTTCTACACAGTAAAGGCCCCGTTTGTCTTTTTTTGTCTGCCTGTCTAATCAAGTTGTGAAACGTTAGGTCGCCCGGCGCCGAGTGAGTCAGAAACCAGCTACTCGACATGACATAGTTTTACATGACAGAAAACGAACAAAAGGTGAACTCAGCAGTTTCCGTATAAAATGAAATTTATTACAAAAATAACACTTATTGCTAAGTCAGGGATAGAATAATAACTGTAAAAGTGTACAGGGTACTTATCTCAGCTAGGACGGGGAAGCTCCTGTCTCAGAATTATATCAGTCAGTCTGATGAATGAAAACTCCTTTGGCTTGCAGGCTTGAAGTTGCACAAAGTCCACATTATAAATCCAGGGTGGCAGTGAAGGTCTTGAAATGTCTTAAAATTAATACTGCTTGAGTTTCCAAAGACTTGAGGTAACACGCAAGAGACATGATCCAAAAGGTCTGACTGCAAGCCTGCTGTCCAAGTATTTATAACAATGTGCTTATATAAGAGCATATAAGAACAATCTAGAACTTTTATTGACATGCTAATTACTGTTCTAAAATTATCTCCCTTACAAAACTAATAAAATTTCCAGAACATTCCTAACATCATTAATTGAATTCAAGGTTGTGATGTCTTTAAGGGCAGTGACCATGATAATGTTCTAGACTAATTATGCTCAGGTCATGATGAGTGTGGGGGGAAATGACATACATAACACACCCCCTCTTCAAATAAGAAAATATTTTACAAATGTAATATTAAAATGTGAACAACAATAAGCTCTAAATATGAGAGAGACAGTCTGCAATTAAATTGTCTCTACCTTCTTAGCAATCTCTAAATTTTGCCTTTTAATTTCTGCAGAAAAACTAGAGGGTTTTGGTCAATATAACATGAATTTCAAAACGCTGTAAAGCTAATATCAAAGATAAACACCCTTTTTCTTTTGTAGTTTCTCTGGGACTTGTTAAGTTCGCCTGAGAAATAGTAAACAGGATGTTCGATCTTATGACTATCCTCTTGTAATTTAGTATTGCAAAACTTGAAATGGCACTGAATTTGGCATAAAGTATGCATGGCGAACTCCTACTTTTACTGAATTTAATAAAGTCATTGTTAGGCAAGTATTTGACTTCTTCCTGGAGGTATTTCGCTTTCGCTAGATTCAGTCTGTATGGATGTTGTTTCACAGGATAACTGTCGCCCACATCTACGTTGTGATAGGTGATCTTTGTTCTCGTTGGAACATCTTGGAACAGGTGTTTATATTGCAGGATCAGTTCTTTCACCTGTTGTTGTTGTAATGACGGCTGGAGGTGTGCCTACTTTGTAGACTCCAGATTCTCAAGGATTTCTGAATTCTGAAGTTTGACCGAGCCCAGCTTTGAATTTAGAGTATTTTCACTCAAGTAAGTTTCAGTATCGCTATCTTCATAATGACTGCACCGACAGGCTGTGTTATAGTAGGATTGTCCCCATCCAAATATGACCTGAGCATATTTATACGCCATAACTGTTTTGTTTTCGCCTGTCAGGTGTTATTACAATGTAATTTAAATCGCTCAATTTCTTATCAATTAGATATAGCCCAAAGTAACGAGCATGGAGTGGTTTGCCAGAAACCGGAAAAAGAAGAACTTTTTGACCACGTTCAAACTTCCGTTTTGAAGTGTTTTCATCGTATTTCATTTTCATTGACTGCTGAGATAACTCACGGTCTTCTCTGGCTAATTCACATGCCTAAGAGAGTTTTGTACAAAATCTGACACATATTGTAAAATATTCAGACAATCATCATCGTCTGATAGGAATTTCTCTTTAAAGAGCTTAAGTGGGCCACGGACTGTATGTCCAAATACAAACTCAGATGGGCTATAACCAAAAGACTCTTGAATTGACTCTCTAACAGCAAAGATCAGAAAATGAATTCCTTCATCCCACTGCTTCTCTGTGTCAAAACAGTAGGTCCTAATCATATGTTTCAAAGTTTGATGAAATCGCTCAAGGGCACCCTGACTTTCAGGATGATAGGCGGATGACCTACACTGTTTGATTCCTAGCTGATCCATTACTTGTTGAAAATTTTCAGACATAAAGTTGGAGCCTTGATCGGACTGGACACATTTAGGGAGGCCGAATAAAGTGAAAAATTTGACTAAAGCTCTCACTATAGTCTTTGTCTTTATATTTCTCAGTGGTATGGCTTCTGGAAACCGAGTAGATGTACACATTATTGTCAATATGTACTCATTTCCTGATCATGTTTTTGGTAGGGGCCCAACACAGTCTATTAGTATCCTACTAAATGGTTATTGCAATGCAGGAATTGGCTGTAAGGCGGCCTTTGGAATGGTCTGATTTGGTTTCGCTACCATTTGACATGTGTGACAAGTTTTACAAAAATGTGCTGCATCCTGTCTGAGATTAGGCCAATGAAAGTGACTGAGAATTTTGTGATAAGTTTTCCTGACTCCCAAATGGCCAGCCCAGGGGGTTTTATGGGCCAGGCGCAATATTTCAGCAAGAAAGGACTTTGGGACCACAATTTGATGTCTTATAGCCCAATCGTCATAAACCAAGACATCTGGAGGTCTCTATTTACGCATGAGAATACCAGATTTTGTATAATAGGAAACAGAGCTATCTGAAATTTCACCTTCATCATCTACCCTGTCAAAAAAACACAACATATCTGGGTCTTTGTGTTGTTCTGCGATGAGATTTGATCTAGGAAATGTCTGGCCTTGGTCAGCAGAAGTTTTACTTGAAGTTTCAAATCCATGAAGGATAACGGAATGATCCATGTCAAGCACCTGACTAGGAAAGGTGTCATTTAGGTTAACATCTGTGACATCATTTTTGAGAATATTTTGATTCTCAGAAGTTTTCTTTGACATGGCTCGAGTAATAGCACATGAATTGTTACTTGAACTTGACGAGCTGCTGTCATTTGACTTTCTACTCCATTGAAAAATTCTTGGATGAAAAGGAGGAGTTAAATTTTCCTGCATTGTTTCGGTATGTAAAGGACTTGGATGGTTTGCTGACAAATGAAGATTTATGTGTCAATGAATAATTATAGGCCAAACGTGCAGCAACCGCCAATGTATCAGCCTTTTGTTCATTGATAAATGTCTTGATGTCACTCCGAATGCACCTTTTAAATTCCTCAATCAAAGAAGTTGTAATTTTTCGTAATTCTGCCCGACCTCTTCAGAAGAACGCCAACGATCAAATACTTGTTCTTTTGTTAGAAAAAATTCAACATAAGTTTGATCCTTCGCCTTCTCACAATCCCTAAATTTCTGACGGTAAGCTTCAGGCAACCAACTTATAGCCCTTGAGCATTAATTCCTTCACAGAATCATAATTTGAAGCCTGCTTTTCTGACAACTGAATGTAAATTTCTCTGGCTTTAACCCCCAAACCACTCTGCAAAGGCATAAATCAGGACTCCCCAGGCAAATTCAGACTCCGAGCAATGTTCTCAAAATGAAGAAAATATTTATCAACATCAATTTCTTGGAAAGATGGAACTAACCTGAAATGCTTAGTGATGTCAAAATTGTCTGAAGGGAAGAATTTTCCTGACTGCCCAAGCTCTAAACGTTTCATTTCTAACTGTAGTCGATTTTCTGCTAATTCTCTTCCTTTTCGTTTTCCTCTATCGCTTTCTCTCTTTGTCTTTCTTCCATTGCAATTTTTTTCTTTCTGTATTTCTTCCATTTCTAATCTTTCCTGTCTATCTTTCACTCTCTGTCGTTCTTCCATTTCTTATTTCTTACATGCCAAATCTGCCTGTATTTCTAATCTTAATTTTCTGAGTTCAAAGGTAGACTCGAGCTCAAAATCTTTCAAGACGGATTCCTCATATTGGCCTAAATTAACAAAAATATTTTGCAAAATTATACTGTATTTCTCTCTTGCACATAGATCTTTTGACTTCTACTTTCAGGACATTGGCCAGTGCAATGAGGTTGTTTTTTCTGAGGGAATCAAATGCGTCCTGATCAAGGTCATCCATAAATTTGTCTGGTTTGAATTCCGCAATGATTAAATTTCGCTGAGTTCACAGTATACAGTAGTTTGGAAAAGGCTGGCAAAATGTTGAAAAACGGCGAAAAATATTCGTATCCTGGACAAGCCCCCAATTTGTTACGTGACAGAAAACGAACAAAAGGTGAACTCAGCAGTTTCCGTATAAAATGAAATTTATTACGAAAATAATACTAATTGCTAAGTTAGGGATAGAATACAAAGTGTACATGCTAATTATCTCAGCTGAGACGGCAGAGCTCCAGTCTCAGCATTATAACAGTCAGTCAGATGAATGAACT
Source organism: Ptychodera flava (assembly GCA_001465055.1). NCBI lineage: Eukaryota > Metazoa > Hemichordata > Enteropneusta > Ptychoderidae > Ptychodera > Ptychodera flava. The sequence continues at coordinate 106,367 of LD348219.1, forward strand.
CTCCTTAGGCTTGCAGGCTTGAAGTTGCACAAAGTCCACTGTATAAATCCAGCGTGGCAGTGAAGGTCTTGAAATGTCTTAAAATTAATACTGTTGGAGTTTCCAAAGACTTGAAGTAACATGCAAGAGACATGATCCAAAAAGTCTGACTGCAAGGCTGCTGTCCAAGTATCTATAACCATGTGCTTATATAAGAGCATATAAGAACAATCTAGAACTTTTACTGACATACTAATTACTGTTCTGAAATTATCTCCCTTAAAAAAATAATTAAATTTCCAGAACATTCCAAAAACAATTCATTGAATTCAAGGTTGTGAGGTCGTTCAGGGCAGTGACCCTGAGAATGATGAGAGAAAATTCACATTCACAAAAATATTAAATGAACTTTCTCTCAAATATATTTAACCCTTTTTTTATTTGAGGTTATCATTCCCGTATCTTTAATAAATCTAGTTGTCTTGACAATGTAAATTTCCTCTGGAACTAACTGTAAAGTGATGCTTTTTTGCAGGCCTTTAGACAAGTTTGCCTTGATGACACAATCCTTGCTATTTTTTTTATTTTTATTTTATTTATTTTTTTCGAGTGCCAGCTCATACACCAAAAAAGTACAGAAAAAAAAGGTGGGACACAAACTATTAATAAAAACCCTAATTCATGATGGAAATTAATTTATCAGACAGAGAAAACTTTAAAAGCAATCAGAAAACAGTCCTTTCCAGAATAGTCTACCACGCATAATATATGTATTGATAGCAGCACTAATAAGAGAATTTTCACTATTCATCAGCCTCATGTAAAATTTCGAGCATAAGTCAAAATGTTGCTCTGAACAAAAGTGTTCGAGATACTTAATCTTCTGTCAATACCAAACAAAATTCTAAAACTGTTGTTATAAGCAACGCGAACATTATTGATACACTGATTTGTGAACTTACTCCAGAGATGTGAGCAATACATAGAAGTACAATATGTTCTAATTGTCTCGTTTTGACAGAGTACAAACAGTTCCAAAACTCACGAATTAACATGTTAGCTCTGGCATAAAACAACCTCATTTGACGCTTAATATCATCTTTATCATCGCCGTTGCAGTTAAAAATAACACCGAGATAAGAATGCTTATCTACAAAAGAAACTTCTTTGTCATACAAGTACACATGCGGAATCTTACAAATATTTAACATATTAGGCAAAATGGCAAGACACATAGATTTCAAGGTATTAAAGACGATATCATGGTCATTAGCATATTGAGTACAAATATTCAAGAGGTTGTTGATACCCTTTACACTAGGACAAATCAGTACTATATCATCAGCATATAACAGATGATTCATGCACTTTCCACCAAGGAAGCAGCCGATGTTTTTCTTTACAAGTAATTGACTAAGTTTATCAACATAAACTGAAAAAAGACGTGGAGAAAGTATACCTCCTTGTCTCACACCATAACATGTTTTAAACTGTTTAGATAAAACTGAACCCCATCTTACAGCAAATTCTTGATGCCTATACCAATAAACCAATATACGAACTATAAAATTCGGAATACCTCTATCAATCAATTTGCGAAAAAATGTCCAATGGTTCACTTTATCGAAGGCTTTTGTCGCATCAAGAAAACAAAGGAAAACAGGGGTATTATGCTTATAAAAATCAATTATTTCTTTTACTAAAAATACACACATATCAGTTGAGTGACTTTCTTTAAAACCAAATTGATGATCACTTGTGTAGAGTAGACTATCACACTTATCAAGAATGAATAATTCATACATATTAGAAATGGCAGTGGCAATAGCAATAGGGCGATAATTCCCAGAATTAGTAACATCACCAGTTTTATTCTTTACAAGTGGAACCAAGGTGGTGTCCATCATGCGAGACGGCAAGTAACCATGAATATGCGCTGCAGTAAACATCACTGAGAGAAGAACATGCAGGCGTGCATGTCACGGGCCTACAGAAATGATTTGCTGGCAACACAAGATGATGACAATTTCAATAAATCAAACAGACTTAGACTTAGACTTAAACTGTTTATCGGATGTTCATCTTATGGCAGTATGGTAGATTATGAGCCCGTGATAGACGGGTTATTCCCAACTGTTGCACGTGGAAAATTCGCGACAAATATCCGAACCAGTTCGGTCAATACACTGAATTTCTGCCTTCAAGGTTTGCCTGATTTGTCATCGCTGGAACCTCAGTCCTCTCTTGGCTGAACAAACTTTAAGAAAATTAGTATAATGATACTTTGTGTACTTGTAAGAGTTCTTTTACATTATTATCTGTTGTTTAGTCATTGCAGCGGTTTGTTATTCCTTGTGTTCCTATATGGTGCCTGCAATCTATTTGTTCTTACAATTTATTGGCTATTCACAGCGATGCATTTCTAGTACCAAATAGGAATAGGCATGTGCAATACTATTTCCTCTTGAAAAACAAAATTTATTAGTATTTTTTTTTAATTTGGTCGACTTTTTTTACATATTTGGATTTAACATAATTTATTTTTATTATTTGACAGACATTTCACTCATTTGGCTATTCAATGCAGTCCTCCTAACGAGGTTAGATATCCTTTATCGCCTCTGTGCAATGTTGAAAATATGTTTTTTTTTTAATATATATCTTTTTTCCTCATTTTGTTTTTGCAGTTTATTATCATTTTCCTGTGCAACTCAGATTGTAAATATTTGACGGTACTTTATCTGTAAATGCACGATCAGAATTCTACATCTTTGTATTTAATGGAATCTTCTGAGATTGTAGCAACAGCAGCTATCACACAGCCAAACCCTCAGGGACAAGTCTATGCATTACAACATTTACTTTCACAAACAACCACAGAGAACATTCAAAACTTGTGTGTGTGTGTGTGTGTATTTGGGGGGGGGGTGTGTGGGTGTGGGTGTGTGTGTGTGTGTAATAAAGAGATTTGGCCAAATTTACAGATAACCCCTTGCCAATATATGCATTCATGAGTCCATTTTTGGAAAAAGTAAATCTTTATTTTCCAGGTGTTATTGTAAGGTGATTTACCAAGGTTTCATGTTGATGTAATTTTGACTTTATTCAAAAGCAATAAATATCACGCTTTGAAAATAAAAAAAAAATCTTAGCTTTGTTGAGTGATACATTATCAATTTCATTGGTACTAGATTTACTTCATCTACGGGACTAATGAAGTAGCACCAGTAGGTAGCTGTAACACGATAACTGATTTTCAAGTCATCAAAGTCATTTCACACAAGAAATACTGTAAACCGTTTAATTTTTAAATTTGCAAACTACAAAATGGCACATAATTTTTTTGAGATGAGAGACTACTACACACATCTTTTGGATTCTTGCTATAGGCATGCAAACTGATGCACAAATGCAAATTACCTCTGTCGTCCAACAGTATATCGACAACTTTCTTGACAAAATTATTGCCTGCGGCGTTGGCATAGAGGGCTCAATAGCTCAGCATAGCTATAGCTTACTGCTTTATATGCTGGAGGTCAAGTTCAGAGATGTTAGTTCACAATTTAAATTTATTTCTACGAAATGCTTCACTTAAAGGTATACTGTCACCTGTTCCAATTTTGCCACAGTTACCCTGGAAAGAGAAAATCTAACAAATCACAGATTTTAGGCGGGTGGCCGTTTTATGAAAACAGCGCCCATTATATTGGCATTTTGAATACCAAGGAACGCCCCTTTGACCATATATGGGCATATTTACATTACAGGTGACTGTATAGTTTTGGGTAAAAATTATCAATAACCCATTAATTTTACAAATGTCATACCAATAAACCAACAATCATGACATATTTAACTACACGATCTGTCTATGTTTTTGGTAACAACACCAGTGCGTAAGTTAAACGCCAAGCACTTGTCCGGGACATAAAATCACAAAAAGATACCACTGACACACAAAGGCAAAAGTATATACCCTTACACTAGCATTGCTAAGAAAGCGAACCGCACTACTTCATGCTGTTCTTTTTCAGCTCTTTACTGTTTGGAAATCAAACGTTGTCATTGTTTTATTGATAAATCAATATGATTGAGTTTTTTTGTTTCTGTTCATATAAGTGTCTTGTCCTCGGAACATTCCGATTTGAATGTCGTGAATGTTTCTTGGGTAACCTCCTGCGTGTTGGGCACCGCAACAGGCTTGCAATGCGACTTCTTGGGGTTTCCCTTGAAGATGTACAGTCGATCGCTCAGGATATTGTACACTCCTTTCAAGTAAAATATCTCTATCGTTATATACTATTAATTGTTTAACAATTACGCTGACGGTCTGTGTATTAGACTTAGACTATTGTAACAGTCTTGTGTTTGGAATGCCTGGAGGACAACTTGCTCGACTACAGTCTCTGCAGAGTGCTGCGGTGAGGTTAGTTTCTCGTTCGCGCAAATTCGAGCATGTCACACCAGTACTCAAAGATTTACATTGGTTACCGGCAGAGGCCCGCATCAAATTTAAAATTCTGTTGCCACCATTCAAAATTATCCATGGAAATGCACCTGTCTATCTGAGAGATACGTACCAGCCAGAGACCTGCGATCGAGTGACGAATTATGTTTAACCCAGCCCCGTGGCAACTTTAACAAGACATGTGGACTGAGAGCGTTTTCAGTATGTGCACCCTTACTTTGGAATGATTTGCCATTTGAAATTAAGACTGCCAGAAATGTTAATAGTTTTAAGCGCAATTTGAAAACCTACCTTTTTGCTCAGTTTTATGTGTTATTTTCTGTTTTAATTTTCTAGTGTGGTTGTATTTTTAAATTATTTTATCCAGCTATGTACAATGTGCTGAGACGTATGTGTAGTCCATTTCAAAAAAAAAAAATAATATAATAATAATTATGATTCAACGACTGTTATAAAGATGTGCCCTTCTGAACGAGGTAAGAGCTTATTCTGTTTGTTCATGAATCATTAAGCTATACTTGAACCGACAAGAAAACTGGTGGTCAAATGTATTTTTTCAAGATGATTCACTCACACCTCAACTTGCAGACACACAACAGCCAACTGGATTAAATGCTTCTTATACGCTTAGCATATTGACGTATATTGACGTATATGGAACACAATATTAATTGCATCCGCAGCGTATATCTTTGTCTATGGAACATTCCAATACGTTGCGTAGCATATTTCTATGCAGATCATGAGTATACGTAATGCAGATCTTTGCACACTATGTGAACACTCTAGTTTTGCATTTTATTAGTATACGTACGTGTATACTTAAAACGTATTTGACACATGTACAGAATCAGTGTATGTGTATATATTGTTGTACATCAAGCATTTTGCCCAGTGGCTGCTGTAGCAATGCGATAAAGATATATATTTCTGATTTGATTAAGGATAAAGCATTAAATTCCGTTTAAAACAAGTTCTTTGGCTTTACGAAAGATGCATCTAGCCCTGCTTTTGCTCTAAACCTAACAATAGCCCAAACCCAGTAAAATCTCTCTCCCACCCGGTAAGAACCAAACCTAACAATAGCCTCAACCAAGTAAAATCTCTCCCCTACCTTGTGAGAACCAAACCTAACATTAGGCCCAACCCAGTAAAATCTCTCTCACCCAGTAAGAACCAAACCTAACAATAGCCCCACCCGAGTAAAATCTGTCCCACCCGGTAAGAACCAAACTTAACAGTAGCCCCAACGCAGTAAAATTCTATCCCATCCAGTAAGAAGCAAACCTATCAGTAGCCCCAACCCAGTAAAATATCTGCCCCACCCAGTAAGAACCAAAACTAACAATAGCCCCACACCCCAACCCAATTCAATCTCTCCCATCCAGAGTGAACCAAACCTGAAATTATCCCCATCCACAGAATTTACAATACAATTACAATTTACAATTTACAATTACAACAAATATAATTTACCCATACTTTATCCCTAGGGACCTCAGTGTACCTGAACTATTATTATGGCTTTTGCACAAAGCTTCAAGAAATAGAAATGAGAAAGTGATCTTTATACTCAAATTTACTTTCTGTAAATAATTTTGACTGCGTAGGCAGAACATTTATAAATTGGCAGGAGAGCATATTTATTGCACTAAAATCACTCAAAAGCATACAGTTTGTGAGTAACCTGAGTAAGCCAAAAGTTGGGATGGTATCCAATCTGCCCAAAAATGCTACAAGTTGTATTTACAAGACTGCACATTTTCTATATGTACCAGTAGTTTGCATTTAAAGATACAAGACAGTGTATGGTATGTTGCCTGTAATGGCAATAATTTGGCTGAACAATGTAAGCTCCATAAGTTGTATATTTTGGCTATTTTTGAGAACTTTTGTTATTTGGTTTACCTACACTATCTGCATTGAATCCTTAAGCTGTTATTTAATGCCAATTATATCATACTAGTATATTGATGGCTCAAATACACTTGCCCCGATCGCCAAATATGGATTAATGAAGTAATGAATATTAAAGTTCAGTTTATTGTTATTAGCCAATCACTACGCCTAGATTTTAGGTCAGAGGTCACATTACAACAGTATGGTTGGTGACCTGATGCATGGTATGATCGACGAGCGTTTCGATTACTTAGAAAAGGGTGCCAAAACCTTCGATTTATGCATATTCTCGACGTCATACAGTAATGTACCTTTACCTACAGTGTCGTTGGATATTTGTCGTACAAATTATAATGTTTTAATGAAAAGCATCCCAGGAACTGCTTCAGCTGTCTCCGATCCGATCGAGTGTGTACAATACGTGGAGGATGACAGCACGGAACCCTGGCTCGGCTTTGCCGAACATGCATCGTCAGCATAGCCCAGCTGAGGTATTGTTAATGACTAGATATGGCATAATTCATATACCAGCTAAACACCCACTGGTCTACCGTTCGATATTTCTGCCCTTCATCTGATTACAGACCAACGAACAGTATCGACGGTAATATCACAGGATTAAAAGCCAAATTTAACATTCTTTATGCAATTGCATAAATTTGCATAAAGTTAGTCAGCTCCTTTACGCATCTTTATGCAGTGCATAAAGGTGTGTAAACATGGTGTCAGTGGTGGTGCCTATATGTATCTTTATGCACTTGTATAAAAGGGTTTAATGGCTCACTAAAATTATGCCCCTTTATGCAATCCAATAAAGTTGCATAATTTTACGTGTGAGGTAAAGATTGTAAAACAACACTGAGGATGACAATTAACAGTCTCTACAAATTCGAAAGGACTATATGTGTTAAAGAATATCTGGATGTATAGTGAGAAACATCTAGTCACTTCCCTGGGCTCACATTTCTAACGTTCACTCTACCCATCTGGAAACCATCTTGAAGGGCTTAGGGTTTGCACTTTGGAGTCCCCGCACTGTAGTGGACACTTCCCCCTCCTTCAATTCTTATCATTTTGCAACTGTCTCTTTATCTTTCAATGAAATAAAGCTTGCGTTTTTTATACCACAGTATATGTTGTTGCAGTCATGAAGAAAATAGTGATAGGTCAGGCAATGGCAAATCATGCACGGCTCTGATTCATTGCTCCATTGTCTCAAGGTGTAAATAGCCATATGTTGTTAACATATCAGAAAGGTTACCATCGATATCGCCACAGCAGTTACACATGGGATACTTCCCTTTTCGTCACACATCGTTCATTCAAATGACAAATGTGTGGAGTCAGTAGATGACTGCCTATCTTGTGATAGTATTTGGTAGCCGGTATCAGAGAGTTTGTGTTCGTGTCGGCTGCACAGACGATCTGCCCTCTTGCGAGTTCGACTTCGTGAAAAAAAAGAAAAAGATATGACCTGCGACCAAAATTGCCTATTTGACACATAACCAGGAGACCTGCATTACATTTTACACCGGTATATCATGAAGAAAATAGTGATAGGTCAGGCAATGGCCAGTCATGCAGGGCTCTGATTCATTGCTCCATTGTCTCAAGGTGTAAATAGCCATATGTCATTAACAACAATCAGGAGGAAACCCTTGAATGCATAAACAAAAGCGGTTTTCTTGCTTCAGTCACTGTTGCTAGAAAGTTTAACTGAAAATAGACTTTGTTCAAGTCTGCAATTTACATCAAATACTTGTTAACTTCTTTTCTTTTAAAAGTCGATTGAACGCATTGTCATGGAGTTGCACCCGAAGTCATGTTTGCAGGATCGCTGTCAGCCCTACTGCACTATGGATGAAAAAAGCAATGTCATAAATTTGAAAGATTTTTGTGATGCATAGAAAATTATCAGTGAAGTTTGTGTGCGTGTGTGTGTCCCTGGACGTACCACAGATACGTCCATGGAGTGTCTTGGCCGTCCTGATCATGGCAGCCATGACACAGCTGAAAAGGCCAGCGTCGACAAAGATAAAATAATAGGTGTGAAAGGGATTATCAGGCCGTCCTGTACCCTTACATCCATGACTGCACAGACTCCACTTCTAGTGCGTTCTACAACTTTTAAGAACGTCTATACTCAAAAAGTAACTTGAGTGGTTTTGCGTGAAATAAAGATGACCGTGATAGCCGTGATTGAAAGAGCCTTTGTTTGCTGTCTTACTCGACCTCAGCCAACTACCATGGCAAAAGTCGGAGACTGCTGAGACGGGAAGACCATTATCAAATTTGAAAATTGTGAATGTACCGGTCATTTTATCCAGATGATTTAGTGTCCTTTTCGATATTAAGTGGTCGAACCAAGGCCCCCGGTATGCACTCTGTGGTCACAATGCATATGCAGTACAGTCAGGGTGAAGTGTGCAATACAGACAAGGGGAATTATTTGTTTGTGTGTGCAACAAGCATTGTCAGGGCAGGGACTTCCCTAATTACCGTGGTCGATGCCGGAATGTGGAGAGGCTGCCTGATGTCCTCCCACATTAATTGTATGGCATAATATTATTAACACTCTGGTGCACGAATGCTTCAATCGTCGTTTGTGTGCAGAGGGTCTGTGCCTTGACGAAAACTCTATGATACAACTTCTCATTGCATCGTGGGGGTTTCGCATAGTTACTATCAAGTCGCCTGTGCCCTGGCGAGTGCATAGCAATTATCTGGCGAATCGACTACCTTTCAAAATCGAACAAGGAATGTTTTAAAATAATGAGTAAAATTAAATGCTGAACACAGAATCGACAATACTGAAAATACTTTGCTGTAGCTGATGGCACAAGTAATTTGAACTACTCTCAAAGCGAACCTACTATAGTCTTAGCTTCGATATGAGTAAATCGCTACAGCCAGCCATCGGTAAGCATGAATGTGAAAAGATACATCAATGCTGTCGTAAGGTCAAGTTAATTCTGTATGTGATCGTAGGCGCAGGCGGACCTCACGAAGCTTATTTCCGCGTTTGTATCTTCATTTGTTTACCACTGTACCTTGTAAAAGTTGAAATAAAATTTGATCCCTTGAAGGCAAACTAACAACTCAAAAAGAGAACTACCGATTAAAACAGAAAGTACTAATGTTTTTGTCTGACGTTCTCACTTCGCTTTCAATTTTTTTATAACTTTACATAGCGTTTGTGTTAGGACATAGTTCTTTCAACCTCCATGGTTTAATTGTGCCAAGTGCTTGGCAAGTGCCTGTCAATGGTCGCCGTGCCTATAAATATCGATCAATCGTTGCACAGCCACCATCGGTCCAGACATTTGAGATACTATCGTTTAATACAAGAATGTAGTCACGTTTACCAGCATGTCATGTCTAGAATCTCAAGTAATGGACACCCAACTCCGAATTTGACTTCGAAGGGGACATGAACAATTGAGAACGCGTGCACTCATTCTAATACATGTACTATTCACAACACCGCCACATGACATTTTATGATTGTGTATTTCAGCCTGAATCACTGGCAAAACATAACCAGTATTACTGCTGCAATGTTGTTTATGCTTTTTACTTCACGTGTTACACTTGCAGTCTTTGTAATATCACTGTTATTCGTCTGTCTTTCAATAGTTTGTTAATCCATGTTATTGATTACTTAGATTTATGCAGTTAACAATGTAGTCAACATGAACATTACACAAAGTTATTTATGTTGCCATTCAATTTGTTCAGACTATCATATACTTAATATCAGTGTCAATTCAATTGTCCTGTTTGTTAACCACAAACACTGTCATACACACATAGATGTTCAGTCAGGTACACAAAACTCATGTCATACCACTCATTTATCCGTTATGTCTAGGTGGCTATTATCACAGTTTGTCTGCACAAGCATAATCATTGTCATTTCCTCGTTCACGTATAATTTAGCATCGATTTTCAATGTCAAAAATTTGTCATTTTCAAAGAACAGCACAATCCTTTAATCATTATTAAATTTACCATATTCTCACACATCTTGAGTTAGTTTATTGCTTGCACAACTTTATTAGTTAGTTAACTGCTTGCATAAGCTGCTGGATTGGGAGGGTTACCAGAAATATATTTCACAAATGACAGTTTAATCTGTGTGCCTAAAGTTAACAATGAACTTCTTGTTTTTTCTTGCAAATCATCAAAAATAAAATTTATAAATAAAATTTTACAAAAGTAGGGAAGAAATCACAATGCCAATCATAGTGACTGCTGTTTGTTGGATACACACAACCAAGCGATAATCACCATTAGCTGAAGATTTACAATACAGAACCTTTGAATTACTGGAGTTTTGGAATTTGACCTTCTACCTACTATACTATGTATATGTGTAAATATATTTGTCAGTCAATTCCTCTATGTATTTTTTAATGCTAACAAATTTCAAATTCAAAATGATTCTTGAATAGTCATTATGGTCACAGGTCTGAACGTATTCTTTTGTCTTCAACATTAACCTTGAATCATTATGTATATCACTGGGTCTGTTTTTATCTATTACAGAGATTATCAAAAAACAGGACTGATCGTAATGTCAATATTTCACACAGAATTCAATGTAATACTTTCACAGCACAAGTTCAATATAAGTACATAATCAGGCCAGTTTGCAATACACCTAGAGGATGTAATGTATATGCTGACCTCAAAAAATGTCATCAGTCAAAACTAGTCAATTCTAACTCTTAATGTGTTCAAAGATTCTAAACTTGATTGGATATCTGTCAAATCAACAAGCCAAGCCCAAGTGATGTGCTCAGAACTCCAACAATAAATTATACAATGAGTATCTGACATATTAGAAAAATTACCCCATGATTTTATTTTGTGTCCTCATATTACATATACTGTGTGTCATATGATCAAACCAGCTGTTAGGGTGAGCTTTGCAAGTTTCAATACACATGGAACCATTTTGTCATTTACAATGTTTACAGTTACAATGTATACTACTTTCAATCTGGAAATTTATATTAATAGTCTGTTTGATGGATGTATTCCTTTCATGAAATACTCTGTGATCAAATTGCGTTGGTGCTGTTTTGCTATGGTCGACAAACTCAACAACTCAAAATCCAATCCTTTACCACACACAGACATTAATTGTCTCCCAGGAGTTGGCTTACAATAATTATTGCGAAAGAGGAGTATGCACACACGAAATCACTTACAAAATTTAAATTACTAGCATTATAGATAGACTCAACAGCAAAAAATTTCTTCACCTTTTGTTTTTTGTTTGATGTTTTTGATGTTGGTGATTTGAGACAAGTGAAACCATTCACAGCTGCTACAACTACAGAATTTCTCTTTGTTAACAACTAACCTACATTAACATGTACTAAATTTTCAAGACTTCTTGATTGTTGCATTTCCACAGAATGCTGGAAAATAGCCTCACTCTGAAGGTCTGTTATCTTTTTAATTGCTTCAATCCTTTTTCCTTGAGTACTGTACTCATTCTCTATACATGTTTTGAGTTCGAGTCCTTCTTTATTACAGATTTCTAAGTCTCTTCAACCTCTTTATTTCTTGACCTTTTTCTTCTATTTGCTTCGGCATTTTCACCATTCCACTGCATATATGCTGAGAAAACGTCCTGAACAAGAACATAAAAAAGTGACCTTCAAGTTAATAACTAAACTCTATCTTTCTATTTGTCTATATTTATCGAAATCCATCTATAGAGAGAGACAGTCAAATACCGATGGAAACAAACAGACAAAAGAAAAGTACAACCAACTATTATCACAAGTGCACTCAGCAAGATACCAAATATAATGTTTTGCTTTTCAAAATTTGATTTACTTACACTGTGACTATTCTGATTTCTGTGAACACACAGTTATGTCATATAATTAGACTGACAGTCACGAGCAGACAAGAACACAGTTCAATTTTACATATGTTTTCACCAAGCTGATTTTTCCATTGATACAGTACAACCTATATCAAGATATAAAAAATATCCACTGAAGGAATTGATGAGAGAGTCTAACATCAGAACATTAGCATGTTACATACACATGTGACTACTTGAATGTAATCATACCTGTTGCTCCTGCACATAATGTTCACATCTGTAACCTCCACAAATGTAATAATCTCCATAAATGTAATATCAACCATAATTGTAATAAAGTGCACCCATAAATGTAATATCGCCCATAAATGTAACAAAAATCAACCATAAATGTTATAAAAACACCGACCACAATCGTAAAAAATGGTAACCATAAATGTAATAAAAAATCACCCATAAATGTAATACTTGTCAACCATTAATGTAATCAACCTATTTTGTCGTTGCAATTGAGGAATTAGCCCGTAAATATTGATCTCTGAAATAAGGAAAGCAACTCCACACATAATTCATTTCTTAATTGTTTGCGTTTAGTGTGTTTTGTACATTTGAAAGTGTATGTTACGTTTCCCTATTCGTACAGAACTGATTGGCAATGACGAGACACACCTGTATTCAGAGCGTCAGTGCAGTCTCTACTCCACAGTGGAGGAGACTGTATAACACTACGATCCTCTAACGCCTTTTTATCGAAATTTGCCGTATTTTCTTAATCAGTCGCGTCAAATTCGTCTTCAGTGGATAAATTGTGTGGAATAATCGATAGATTTTCTGTATTCCTGTGTTGTCCCAATTGATGTTGGTTCCTTCACTGGGGATGCTAGGATGTCTAATTTTGTTCTACTGTGTTCAAGGTAGTGTTCGTATTGTTTTTACTAGATTTAAACATGGATACATATCAGGTGCAGCCAACAAACGATGCAATTTTAAAAGTTGTCCTTATTATGATAAGATATATTGTGCATGACAAGTAATGTTAACTGACTAATATTACGTCAAGTGGGTAATTAATTAGATGTTCATAATTTGCCCTTCACTGAAAAGTTTTCGACTTACCCTTCGGCACTCAAACTTTATTTTCCCCACTCCCCACTTATTTGTGCCTGTTTCCCCTCCCCACTGTGAATTTTTGAAGCTCCCCAACCCTATGGCGAAAAAAACTTGCCGATTTCCCCTTCCCTTGAAAAAATTCTCCTCAAAATTTTGTCATTCCATTTCCCCTGCAGACATGAAAAGTTATAAGTACTTGCCCTATTTCCCATCCCCGGAAACACCGTGGCTCAACTTCCCCTGTCCCCGTTTTAAAAGTTTGCTTCCCTGCCACTCTAAAACATGTCCCCTGCCCGAGCAAAATTAAAATTTCCCCTGCCCTCAAAAATTGCTCCTGGAACAGCTTTTTCGATGAATAGCTCCGTTGGCCGCACCTGTACATGTTCTCGTCAACATGTTTTGTGTCGTAAGGTTCTGTTATAAGGTTGCATATTTCTCTGGTATTTGTACTGAATCATCTGTTATAAACTTTGTGTGGTATCACTGGTTGACGAGTTATTTTGACACTTCCTTGGGTTGGAAGCAGTGATCGACTGGTTTTGTGTGAGGCCTAGCAGCTCGGTGATGTTGCCGTGAGTGTGTGTGGTTTCGAATCCCGTTTGGGTTATAGTAAAATTTATATTCCTTATTATGTAATTATCAGTGTCTAGAACTGCTGTTCCGCTTCCATTATCTAACGCTTTGATCGATACCTCGCCATTTCTGACAGTAGTCCCAAAGTATTCTATTCTGTGTTTCGGAAAGAAAATCTAGTTTCAGGAAAGTGTGCAATAACATTACACTACCCTTATTTAAGTTATTATTTACTTTGGGCATTGATAAACAAATGATCACATATGCAAGTTCAAGTTTATTACATTTATGTTTGAGTTTTATTACATTTATGGTTAATTTGTTTACTACATTTGTGGTTGCAGGTTGTTACATTAATGGTTGACACTTTTATTACATTTGTGGTTGATTTTATTATAATTGTGGTTGATATTACATTTGTGGAGATTATTACATTTGTGGAGGTTACACACATCCACTGCCAGTGACATCAGCAGACTCTTGATATTCATTTTTATATCAAAATAAAGTACATCAGTTTATCAATCACAGCATGAGAAAGATTGTCACAACACTTCTGAACTCATCAACTTATAAATCATATATTTGAATATTTATATATAAAAATGTGGCATATGTATTTTATACATACGTATTATGTATGAAAATGAGAATACATAGATTTTTACTTGGTTTAAAAATATGTTACAAAAACAAACGAGAAACTGACCAAAAGAAACCAAAACAGACTAACAAACTAATATGAAATATCATGCCAAAGACAATTTCATTCCTGAAGACTACATTCCTGGGAGACATAGCATTCTCATTTTCATGCGAGTTGATATGTACTGTACTACGGTAGATGCATTGATATGGTTTTATTTCTCATTATCCATTTAAATTTTTTGGGCAAATCATAGAGTGTTGCGATATTTTAGCTGCAGCACAAATTGATGTCAGTTTCTTTCTTTTTCCCTCCGACCGTCAAATGTAATTATTAAGTTCAGAAACTATAAATTTTGGACACTGTGCCAATTCAACACTAAATTTGAGCAACTTAAGAGGTTCAGCAAGAACAGTAAATAGTCTATGGAATGGAAAAGTCACATCAAACATCAGGAACACACTTTTGAAAGTCACGGTTTCTCAGGGCCGAAATCGCATGCACACCGAGCACTAGCGATTTCAGATTCATTTAGTCGGAAACCATTGTTAATTCCTTACTTGTGGGGTACTTCTACAGACTAAAAAAGGGTTGACCTTTTGATTATCTGGTGTCAGACCTGAAAATCGAGGGTTTTTCTTTAATGAACGTCTACGTCTGCCATATCTCATCATGCAGCTGTAAGTGTAACCATGGAGCTACCATGGAGGTAGTAGGGAGCTCCTACTACCTCCATGGAGCCTGAAAAGGGTAGTGGACAGCTCCAATGCTCAATAATGTAACGGTAAGGGAGCATTCGTTATTTACGGGGAGGTGGGGGGGGGGGTTGGTGGAAATCAGGGGGGTTGACTTTTACAAAACCGCTTTTTAGGAGGGGTCAAATTTTACAATCAATGATTAAGGGGGTCAAATTTTGCAAAGGTTTGTATTGAGTTATGGAAAACAAAATTGACTTTGGAATTTCACCGAAATGTTGCTTGTGTAACCGATGTTTCGAGACGGCAGAATAATAACCGACCGATGCTCAACCAAATTTATTTCTCTAGCAGGGCCAACAAGTCCGAGACTGGCGTTAACCTCTCTAGAGCAGCAACAGAGCATGTAGCCCTGATTACAGGTCTGTGTGTTCGTGGCGTATACGGCCTCCACCACAGCCCTGCAATGGTCTCTGGAGATAACTGGGTTCTCTACAGCGAGATTCAAAATGGGGATCTCCATGGGTAAACAACTTGTCGAGTATGTTATGTTTCAGAAAATGAGCGGTTTTAGACGTTAGGAGAAGTCAATCGCATCTTTTCTGGGATAGGTTAGGAGGTAAAGGTAGGCAGGGAAAGGATTTTGCCCAAATAGAGCAGAATTTCGGCCAAAAAAGACCGTCTAGTCTTCATTGCGGTCCAGATCCAGGCCGCAGAGACCTCAAGTCTGTTCAAAGACCATTGCAGGGCTTTGGTAGAGGCCATATAATGCTGGGAACACACGTGCACAGTACGCAGGGCTACACAGCATAGGGCATGAAATTAGGAACCAACACACAGTCATATGATGTAACAAACAACTTCTGTATATTACTATATTGTGTCAAATATCGGGATCTACATATAAAATAGTAAAACCGTACTTCAAAACTATAAATATTACTCCATGGTGACAGTATTCGTAATTATCGACCTCCCGACGGCAGGAGTCGAACACACTTTCAGAAAAATACCGCAATTATACGGTGTCGCTCAAATTTGATCAGAATTGGTATATACCAGTATGGGTTACCAATGATCAACAATAAATGTTGTTTCTATCTGTTCAGTGGAGGAAAATTCTACGTTGATATTATGGCAATGATTTCTGCACAGTACAACCAGAAAAACAACAAGAAATATTTAAACCAGAAAAACAAGAATAACAAAAGTAATTAAGGTCTAACTTTAGGTACTGGAGGTCATTTAGCAACATGCATAGCAGAAACAAGCCCCTCTTAGTTTAGTATAAACTGTCTTCCCCCATCTACTGTCTATGGATGCAGCTGGTCTGTTAAGGTAAAGGGCGACGAATTCGGACGCGCACACGCTTTAGAACGTTTCTGCGCAGATTTAACTCCAGCCTGCCGCAAATGGGTTATTTTGTAGCGCATGTATTTAACATCACCTGTCATTGTTGAAATTGCGCTTTTACCTAATTTTTTGACCCAGTGTCTTAGAAATGCATGTGACCTATAACCTTGTCATATTTTGACCCCCTAGGAAGCTGGTTTTTATTCAATATGAGCGAAAAATTAACATTTCTCTCCCATTTATATGGCGCAAATTACCCATTCACCTGGAGATATTGTAAAAAGTAGAATGGTGACACCCTTTTATTAAAAGTGTAAACTAAATGGTATTATGTCAGGAGTTCATTCGCCAAGTTTGGTCAAAATGACACCATTCAAAGCGACAGGAAGAAAGTTAGAAAATTATGTAGGGATATAATTTCGATATCGTCATTTTGTAATCGATACTTATGTTAAAATTTCTTCACAAACATCATGAAAACTATACATTCGATAGATATTGATCTTAAGTCTTGGTATTTATTAAAATTAACTCATTTGCTAACCGTTTTATAATTGCTTTCTTTAGTTTAAGTGAATTATATCATTTTTATTTATTTCTAACGACGCCATTTTAAAGTCCGTTTCCATGGAAACAAGCGTGGTGACCCTCATTTTTTATTTCATTTTTGCACTTGCACAACTTCCAAGAATATTTGTGCAAAGTTTCAAGAAAATGACACCACAACTTAATTTTGACGTAATTCGTAGTACTTTACCTTAATATGTAACAGTTCATAAACAATGACAGGAAATGAGTCAAGATCAGTGGAGTTTGCCTGTTTCTCACTGCCATGCCTCCTGCACATTTGCAGGATTTCACTTTTTCTTACCTCATTTGCACATTTTTGACACTGATGTGTTCATTTGAACAAATTCACATCTCAACCCCTGCATCTACCAGTACACCAAATACTGAGATGGTAGCTTTGGCAGTATGGGAGCCTTTGTGTGTGACGGACATACATCCGCACATACCCACAAATATACAGACATACACACATGCAAATCAGATGCAAATGAACTGATTCAGCTTATACGATAACCTCACATTGGTACACCAAATGTGAGCCAACAAAAACTCTGTTCAACCCTTTCTAAACGCTTAACAATTTATATGGAAAACTTAACGTCACCGCAGAGGTACCTCAGACTTGACCACGCGGCTGGGAAACACAAATAGTAGACTTTAACAAATGTTCAATGATGAGCACTATTGTAAGTCCCGTGTAATGTCTGCACATGAAAGTCGGTGACAACACACGCAATTCACTGCTAAGTAGCGTCCAGTTCAGCTACCCAGGGATCAGCCATCTTAGATCTTTGTTTATTTCCGGTCGGGACATGCCAAACTAATCTGAAGTCTTCCTCTGCTAACTCCGCGCATCGACAAAAGTTCAGTGGAACGATCATAAATAATGTTCTTATGACAATCTCAGACATCTGACTGAACTCATAAACGGAATAGAGTTCACAGTTAACACACAATTTGCTGCAGAAAGATCAGCTTTCAACTTGTGGTGATATTATCATCTTAACGTGCAGTGCGTATATTGCAAATGTTAGTTCCATCGACTAAAGTAAAGGATGGCGTAGGGTTTAGTAAACAGTCCGATCCGCATAAAATTCGATCTCTGCCATTCACCGGTTTCTTTACATATCTGCTGACTTGAGGAAGACTCAAAATAGAGAAATATATGACTTAAAAAGCACACGCTTACACTCAAACCTTCCAGTGCCAGTGCAGCATGCAACGTAAAACACTCTCTGGAAAGTTCCCGTCTTGGACTCCCTAGGTATACAGTGATAACACACAAGAGCTCCCAGGCAAAATAGAAAATACACAGGTCCTCCATACATGATCTATAAGAAGCTATGAATAATATATACATAACATAACACAAAATAAACATAATACAAAACTAGCTAAATCTATGTATTTATAGACTCTTGATTATTGATATTAATGTACTTGATGAGACTAGGGTAGTTACCAGCGCATGTGTGAGCAAGAAATTTGAATAAAAATATTGAGATACTGTTTCCGTACATATTTTGCAATCTCGGATCGTAAGCTTGACCCCCAACACGATCGAGTTGTATGATTATGTAAAACTACAACCAGATATGAACTGAAAATGCTCACCATTTGCATTATACATTGACGTTATGTGTAAATGTGAACCTTTGCCACATGTTTGCAATTTCATTGAAAGTATTATGATCAATATCATGATCAATAATCACCGCCGAATTCGGTCATAAAGTATACAAATATGTAATTAGCTGAAATAAAGATATTAAACTTCTTTGACTGCTGTCATTGTATCACCACTTTATATAGCACGTGTAATTACCGCTGGCCAAGTCCTTCGAGCCATATATGCCGAGCTGTGAAAGCTAATTAAATATGCAAATTATAAATTAGCTGACATGAAAATGTGAAATGACTTTTGATATTGTATCAACCTGGTATAATCATCAATGTACATGGCATGTTTTGCCAACGTTGATGAAGTAAATCCCAGTATATATCCCTAATAAGCAAAGTTCATTAAATATGTAAATTAGGAATAGGCTTAAGTAACAATTCTTAATGATTTTCAATAATGTTGTATCATGGTATCTGCAATATATGTAGCAAGTTTTGTCAACTTTGGTCAAGTCACTTCACATATATATCCCTGATTTGGGAAAGTTCGTTAATTATGCAAATAAGGAATTGGCTTAAGAGACAATGCTTAATGACTTCCAATAATATTGTATTATAGTGTCTTTAATGAACATAGCAAGTTTCATCAATTTTGATCGAGGCATCTCAGATAAATATCCCTAATAATAAAAAATTCATTTAATATGCTAATTCGGAATTGGCTGAAGTAAAAATGCTTAATGACTGTCAAAAATACTGTATCATAGTAGCTTCAATACATGTAGCAAGTTTCATTAACTTGGGTCCAGTAAGGGACCGTTCAGTTTTTACGGTCGGGGGGGGGGGGCAACATACCCTTGCATAATTTAACATTTCTGAGGCCGGGACAGCATGCAGATGATAGTTCAGAGGCGCTCGCGTACATAGCTGTCGTCGCGTGCACGTTCTTTTCCAGCCACCGCGCTCATATACACAGCAGTCATAGCAACGTACCGTGGTCACTCTCCGCCGCACTTAAATACGCACTAGTAGGAACTCTTACTTACCGTGCAGCATGCCGTGGTGCAGAATGACCGGCTGTAAGAGAAAAGTAGTAAGGGATACAGTATAGCACCGTTTGGTAAGTTTGGGGTCTCTTTTACTTTATTTCACATGCTAGGGGGCCTCATTAGGCAGCCTCTCCCATTGGTTCATTTAAATACCGCAAGGAATATTGGGATAGCAATGTGCTTTCCTGATTGGTCAGTTGCTCAATATATGCAAAACTGAGGGTATATAAGTTCTGAGAGGGCCATCTAAGGGCCAGTCTTGCTCTAGAAGTCCCATCCTCAACAACAACAACAACTCAACCCTTCATAACCATGGCAACTCCAATACTCTCACCAAGACTATTGGAAGAGGGATAGCGGAAGTGTTATTCAGTGAAGGTAGAACGACTATACTACTTCAATGTTAAGACAAACACCAGTGTCTGGACAATTCCCACCGTCTCTGACCAAGATGAGAGGTATGTTGATGTTCCAGGAAGGAAGAGCCCTGACTTGCCAGAGCCTACTCAGGAAGTGCCCCTGCCTCATAAGACTCCGTCCAGTCAGCCATCAGTTGCTGCTTTGGTCTCTCCACCTTCCAAGTGTGGCAGTACCACCGGTCAAGCAGTTGAACGACAATTGAGATTTCTTCTGTGTGACACATAGACATCAGCTCGGATTGTGAGTGTGCAGATGTACATGGGAAATGTGTATGTGGGGATACGTGAATTCTTCAAGAAACCTGTCACTGGAGAACTTATACCGACAAAGAAGGGCATCACTTTGAGTCGACTGAAAAGTATTGCACAATAGATTGATGAGGCTGCCAAGCCAATGATGTGCAATTGACCTGGTACTCACAGACCTGTCTTTCATCCCTCTTTTAGAGCCTTCCTTCAGCGTTATGCCCAATGACTTGGACAGGAAAGTGGCAAGGAGAGTGGCAAATTATGTCTACGCCAAGTTTATCCTGGACGAAGTCAATGCTATCAATAATGAAAACTGTGAGGGGTGCCGAGAAGACTACCCATCTCAGAGGGACCATGAGTGCCAGTACTATAGCGATACCCCTGCAGGTCAACAAGAAGTCATCAGCAAGTACTTTACGGATGCTGTAAAACGAGTAAACATGCTGGCTATGCAGAAATCTATTCTTGCCATGGCTGAACTGTGCACCCTGGATCATAATGTCCCCCTTGGATTACTCGATCTTGATGATCTGTCGGAGTTGTTGTACTATCGCTGGAGTGAAGACCCTGAAAGATGTTTTGAAGCTCTATCGGAAAGTCTGTCTATGTATGGAATGGTCTTGCTCAACGACGTGATCACCGCAGTTTGTTCCAAATTTAGTTCTGCAAGCAATTAAAGCCCCAACTCTCGTATAAAAAGGCGAGATTTTCAGAGACTTCTCATAATGGCGGAAGATTTAAACTGCAATGGCACGAAACGGTACGGTGCCGATATAACACAGCAACTATCGGATTTAAATGACGAAACTTTTTCGGCTTAATGCAAGTTGCTTGTGAATGTCTTGCGCATAGCATAGATAAAGTAGACCCTAGTTGGTGCAAGTATAGTAATGTAAATCGGCAAAAAGCTTCTCATTGGACTCAATATTTTTGCCGATGTAACGGCTCTCACATACTTTGAATTACTTGATTGACAGATCATGCAAATTTGATTGGCTTGCGTTGGGATAGGATTGACACATTGTATAAACTTGATTTCAGTAATCAACATTTCCCTTGAATTGAAACACGTGGACATATGAGGTTTTATGACATCGAAACCAGACTTTTATTTATGAATGAAAATGTTGGGAAATATTTTTATAGAATATAGAAATAGAAGAGACATCGAATAGTAGTGTCCCGGATTAGTGTTATTGAAAGTGTTTTGTGGTTAGTTTTTATACAAATTTTATAAACGTTTAACTTTGAAAGCGCAAAACGGACAGATTATTATCCACAAGTAGTATCACTAATTTTTTGACTCGATGAAAGAGACTGTACGGTAGGAATTGAGTCACTAATTCTATAGCCAACCCTAAACTACTTCCACTTGTGTCCCATATATGGAACAACGGGTAAATTCGGATATAGTTCACGAACCAGTTTCAACACACAGTCTGGCATAATTTCTCTCTGTGTCCACACAGTATTATCATCGTCCTTCCTTCTTTGCAACAGTCTCCTCTTCTTTTCAAGATACTGTGGGAAACGCCCGGCACATCTTTTACTAAGTTGCTTCCAAAATAGCTTGTACATTTTTTCCGAACCAAATTATTTCCAGCACGAGGTCTCTGGCCTTTGCCGAGCCAGCTTTGGCGACTGCTTATGTCTGTCACGCACGGTGTGCAAAAGCAGCAAGAGCACGATCCGTCGTCAGCTTCGGTAAAGCGAATGCTAGCGCATGTATACCTAGTTTGACTTTGCTGTGTGGACTCAAAGTCACGAGATTCCGAGTCGTCTGAGTCTGTCAAAGGACAATTGGCTACCCAATGAGCATCCGTATTTTTCGACAGCCTGTTGCTTTCGATGTCGGACTCTGTTGTGACCATTGGAACTGCTTGCGGACCTTGTGCTGGCAGAGATACTCCTCCTCGATGATACTCAGACCATTCTGAGCGAGAAATGTCTTCAGAGCTTCCTCCTGCTCTGGCTTTACAGCTATTTTAAAATATTTGTAATTCTCCATTTGCAACATCCTTCTATAACACAGTGCATTCAATGAACTGCGTTGGTTATATATAGATCCAGTCAGGCAAATGAAATATTGGCGCGGTCGTAAGTTTTGCGCACAAAATATTGATACATATATGCATAATATTATATAGGGCTCAGCCCTTGATGTCGCGCCAGGGGTTAAGATTGGCAATGTTATTTGTATTGATTCATGATAAAATAAAATTAATTGTTACTTCATATACGTTTATATGACAAGTATGCCCACTTTCCCTCTGATGAAAACAGTTCACGTACGTACACTGACGTACACGACGTCAAACCCTGCAGCAGTGCAGGAATAGATTTTCTGTAATGTGTAAAAATGTTGGACAAAAATTGGCAATTTTTACCGTGATAACAGCCTATTGTTTTAAACAAGGGACGTATTATGCCATCGTTACCATTGCAATGGTAACCGCACTGCCCACCTTCCCCTTGCAAGCTGAAAACTAGAGCGTTCCATCAAAAACTGGCAATTTTTGAATCTAGTTATTGACACAGGGGGCGCTTTTCTAAAATTCAATCCCAGCATTCTTTGCGTATGCCTCTGTTCATATGCACGACAGTTTTCTCCCATTTTCTACTTTTTATGCGTGATATTAACGATATTTTGTATCAGCGACAAGGTGGATAATAACACTTACTAGCTAACAAAAGATATATTTTATAAATGGCATGTTATAAAATAATAATTTGCACGTTTTGTATTTGTTTATTTACGAGTACTCAAAAAACATGGCGGCGACCATGAAGGTAGGGTACACTTCCGGTTAGTCGCATAGTATATTATGAATAAGCGCATGCGTAGTCAGTAAGCCGCTGGCGCGACTATTAGGTTTTACCATTTCGTGAAAGGGGGAAGTTGAGGTAGTTTATGTGCAAAAATAGTGAATTATAACAAAAACAATGCATTTTCGTTTAATTAGCACGTTGCACTTCATTGGATAAAAGGACGAAAATAACTCAATAAGTCTTTGATGAATACAATATTTAAGATTTTGATGAAGTATAAAGCAAAACTACCCTAGACTGCTCTTTTTAGACAAATGTTGCAAACTTTTACGTTTGTTACCGCGTAAACTTTAGTGACGTAGAACGCTCTGAGCACTTTTAGGACCAGTCGTACATTCACTTCTTTCATAACTCTTGAGTACTGTAGAGCAGGAGGAAGCTTTGAATACTTTTCGAATCAGAAAACAATCTCAATATCATTGAGTTGTGACAGTGGTCATAACCAAGTCCAAAACAGAAGAATACAGCAACTCTATAAATATTGATCCTTGGTGAGCATTTTTTGTTGGGTTTCCGGACGCAAGTTCGGACGATCCCAGTTCTTTGAGTGGCGCATATTGTCATCGTATCGCACAAAAACGCTTATTAACCATGAACGAGGCTAATTTTACTGATGGTGTAGGTCACATTACTCCTCCACAGATCAATGAACGTGTCGCTAACGGGGGACTAAATCGGACTAGTCGTCATCGGACATACCCGTCCGATAGCGCTGAAGCTATGAGGGAGAGAAATTTGAAACGAAAGTTACAGGATCATGGTAAAAAGCGTGGTAAAATAACTTTTTATTATCAGACCGAAGGTGAAAAACTTCTTCTGTTCAATAAATTTCGAGGCACTTGGGAGAATCTTGGATTTCTATGTGACCGCAAATACGGAAAATCGAGACGTTGAAATGGCTAGGTCTACTGATCGTGTTCATGGGACGACACAGTGTTGTCGACCTTCCGACTTCAATTACGCAACGCAAGATGATTGCTTGAAGTTGGGATCTGAGGATGAAATGTTCGTTTGCACAGCAAACTCATTAAAGAAACTTGTTGATGCTGCTATCGAACACAGTGTCTCATGTGTAACTTCAGCCTTGAAAATCTACAGAAAAGAGAAATTTCGGACACGTTTAGTGCGCCACATTAGAATGTTACAACAATTATCACAGAAAATGGTGGAAATCTTCGCCATACGTAGAAGGGGGGAAGTTTTTAGTTAATTTAAGAATGGCACACGGGTATTTCTCTTCAGGGTTGTTGCCAAATCACTACTCGAAATTTTGTAAAGAAGCGTCCATTAGAGTGATTGCAGAAAAACAACTGTGCGAGTTGCAAAAGTCATATTCTCCGATAGTTAGTGTTCTGTCGAAATAATCACAGAAAACAAGTCTGTTAGAGGAAATGGCCGCAACTCAGTATTTGTCTGAGCAGGACGAAGCACTTCGTGATGGAATTCAGATATTGACTGATGTCCGTCATTGCTGGGGGGAAAATGCTAAATTTTCGGATGTTGTTTGTCTTGGATTCAATACTCATCGAGTTATACGAGTTGAAACAATTAGTAAAGAGGAGGAGCCATACAGCCAAAAACACGAGTTGATTGCCGGGTGAAAAAAAAATTATGATTACCTTGATAGTAAAGATTGTGCAGTCAAACCACATGTGCATGATAACAATGCTAGCGTAACAAAATATGTCAGGGAGGAACGTCCTCATACTGCAAACAGTAAAGAACATGGCATGTCACTAAAGGGATCGCACGGGAAGCAAAAAAGATTTCATCTGGACCAAAGTATAGGGAAGGTAAAAGCTGGCATGCTGAATTATCAGATAAAGCAGCTTCCATAAAAACACATATATACTGGTCTATGAAAACGTGTAATGGAAATGCGGAGACTCTAGGACAGCGTATCTGTAACACAGTAAATCACTATCAAGGTAAACATGATGAATGTCATCCCGAGTCCCGATGCAAAACAGACAAAAACTATGAACCAACTAAAGTCAAAATTAGCAATCCTAGTGCCGAAAAAATGTTGCTAACATTTCTACGAAGACTGCCTGTCTTTAGAGACGCGGAAAGTTACAGTAGTTGCCATGACACCCATTACGTTGAGTCATTTAATAACGCGTTATTGCAATATCATGACAAACGCATTGTGTTTGGCAAAGAGGCCTACGAAATGAG
This sequence comes from Ptychodera flava, assembly GCA_001465055.1. Lineage (NCBI taxonomy): Eukaryota > Metazoa > Hemichordata > Enteropneusta > Ptychoderidae > Ptychodera > Ptychodera flava. Next base: position 131,852 of record LD348219.1, read on the forward strand.
AACAAACCTGGCTGTTCTCGATTGGAACGAAATAGTAGATCGACGTTCAACATCATCGCGATTGGTAGTGGACGTTACAAACCCTAGACGACGTTCATCTGTTGCCTTTCGTGTCCGTAAAAACTTTGAATTTAAATTTAAAATTTGGAGCGCTTGGTTGCAGGACATTTACAAGAAATAAAAGTTTTAGTTGACAAAAATTTTATTTTGTACCTACTGCATAAAACGCAGGGCTAAAATGGCCGTGCATATCATCTTTGTTTACATTTTACACGTGCTTTACAAGAGTCCTTGGTTACATTGTGTTTTAACAGTGTTGCGTGCATACACAATGTTGCGGAAACGTATACAATGTTGCGTGAATAGTGCATTTATTTTGGCGTTTACCACGCCCACTTCACTCGGTAGGGCCCTACCGAGAGTTCTCCGTTTAATCATTTCAATTTCCTTCAATTTATAAACGTGTTTTTTTTTCGGACATAACAAGTTTGCCAAGGACACTAAAAGACACTTGCAATAAAAAAGCTGTTGTGTTTCATGTTTTTCTGCCTTGTTAAATTTTGTTAACTTTGAGGAACTAAAATTTACTGTTATTGTTTAAAAAGAAAACCAATAATTTGTCTGTCTATACTCTTTGTGAGCTAGCGAAGTATGATTGTTTTATGAATGAGTATGATTGATTGTCCCTCCCCTCCCCTCCCCTCCATCTTTATACCCGTCATCCTTGAGAGAAAAAAACAGACCCACATGCTTTGTATTTTCAATTGAACAAGTTTGAAAATTTATTGAACACCAACAGGAAAGCAAACACAAGAACTAGTAACAATACAAGGAATATGACTTCTAAGTCAAAAGTTAACATCATCAATGTCAAAATAAAACACCAGTCAATTTTTCAATGAAATCATTCACGAGAAAGTCATTAAAAGTCAAGTTCTCAGTAAACTACTTCACAACACGAGGTCAAGGAAGAGCATAAATGGTGGCACACAAAAACCTGCCGAACGGCAGTACTTTGGATAAATAGCGAGACATCCTTGAGCGGGTAGGTGCAAAATAGTATTAGAAGGTAAACCGGTAAGGAGAAGAACGCCGGATTCGCCGAATAACTTTGCAAGGCGCGCCGAACGGCCAGACGTTCGCCACCTGCACTCTCTCTGGACGATTGGATCTGTAGCTCTGGTTTTGCCGTCCGACCCAAATACCCAGGCAAAACCTCGAGCTACTGTACTGCAGCTAAGCCTTGCCATGCAGAGCTATGGCGCACACAGCTCCCACTCCATTTCAACTCCCGCCGTTTGGAAGGATAGGCATACACATTTTGGAATTCTGGTTGAGGATTGTATACTAGTTACTACCTCAAATTAAATCCAGTATCCTGTGTGCCTTTGCCAACGAATTGAGCTAAAACCTTCTTGCGATCAATCAGAGCTCATTGACCTTTGGTGAGGACACCTACTAGACCTAGATAATCGATGAGATGTCCCGTCAAATGTACACATACAACTGAAATCAGCATACTGATGGAGAAATATCATTTCACTTTTTTTTAATAGAAACCCGTGACATCAACAAGATTTTAGAATGCCCACCTGTTCCTGTGCAGTATATTGATGCACCAATAATACAAATAAAATTAGGCAATGACGAAGAACATACTGTCAAGCACATCATTGCCAATTTAACACAGGTAGATGTTTCTGTGACCCACAATTTATGCTCTTCCCTTTTCCAAACAAAGAGAACAACACAGAGTCCTGGGAGGAGTGGAGAAGACTTATCAACCGTAAAGATCCTATCACTGGGAAAACATGGGAACCAAATAGTTACAGTAGAGTTTGCTCAGAGCATTTTGTTGACGGCAAACCCACTCAGAACAATCCAAACCCAACTTTAAAACTAGGCTATCTTGCTAAAATAAAGCAATCTAGGCGGAAATTAGAGAGACATTAACATTGTTCAGCAGTTCCAAAGAAAATGAAAACAAATGAAAGACCAGCAGACTCCGCTAGAACAATTAGCAAAGGATAATGATTTCACTTCAAGTGACTTTCCATTTGTTTCGTCCACTAATACATCTGCATATCAAAACAGTTCAATTTATGCCAAGTCTGAGAATGTTTTTGAAACAACAGTCAGGTATGAAGCAAAAGATACAAATACTTCACCGAGTTAAAATGCTTCACATCTTGATGATCACACTTACATTAGATCTTGCAATTTTACTCCAGACTGTAGTTGTGTTGGATGTTATGAAAAAATATCACAATCAAGGATCTACTTTATAAAATTCAAGACCTTGAAGAATTAAACTAAAACAAGCAGTCAAGCAAAAAATCTATGAGAAAGAAAACCATATGTTTGAAAAATTATTGAAAGACAATTCTAAAGCAAAATTTTACACTGGCGTACCAAATGTTGCCCTTTTCAATTTAATATTTGATTACATTGAACCCAAAATTAGGAGGATGAGATATTGCTATGGTGTAAAAAATATCATAAGTACAAAAGTTCCAAAAAAGTTCAAAAAGTCACCAACAAAATTTTGCCCTAAAAGAAAACTAAAAGGTAAAGACGAAATGCTTCTTGTACTGATGAAGCTGAGACTAGGTCTTTTAAATAAAGACCTAGCACATCGCTTTAATAATTCACCAACTCATGTGAGTACAATTTTCAATACATGGATAAGAGTGCTATCAACTGAGCTAAAACAAATGGTATGCTATCCACCCAAAAATATATTGTAGTCATTCTTCCAAAGTCTTTTCGGAAACACTTCCCAGGGCTGATTAGTATTTTGGATTGTACTGAGATATTCATCCAGAGACCTAGAGACCTGAAACTACAAGCTCAAACTTAGTCAGATTATAAGAAACACAACACAGCAAAGTTATTGGTTTCTTGTACACCAAGGGGGTCAATCAGTTTTGTTTCTGAAGCCGGGGGTGGGAGGGCGTCTGATAACCATATTGTTAGAAACTCTGGATTTTTGTATTTGGTACAACCAGGTGATCAGCACTTGGCTGATAAAGGTTTTACCTTAAACCAAAATATTTTGATCAGAGGGGCACAATTAATTATACCACCAGGTGTAAGGGGGGAAAGAACAACAAACTGAAAGTGAGGTAAAGATGACTAAAAAATTTGCAAATCTGAGAATTCACCATGAAAGGGCAATTAACAGGTTCAAATAGCTCAGGATACTACAAAATACTTGCCCAATTTCTTTAATACCTGTCATTAATGATGTCATCGTTGTATGTGTTGCTTTATGTAATTTTATACCACCACTTGTGAGATAAACTTTCCTTAGCTAAAAGTTGAAAAATACATTTCATAACAAAAAAATAATTATTGTTGTTGTCGTGGTTGTTGAAAGAACAGTCCACAGCAATTTATTAAATTTACACCTTTTAGTAAGGTACAAACAATGCAGAAAAAAAATCAAATATACCAAAATAGTAGTATGTAATATTTTACAATGTTAATAAAATGCTCTTGGTAGTTATAAATTCCTGCTTTGTTTGATATTTTTTCATCATCAAATATTCACTCATTTACCAATCCTTACACAACTAAAATTTTCTTTGATAATGTGTACAAGTCAGACTAAACAGTGGTAATGAACGGGCTAAAGAGATAGCAGTTGCAATGTCCAATAATTTATTCAATTTAACTTTCTTGTTTTGCTGTCTGGAGCATATTAAAAGGTTTGGTATGTAGTTTAACAACACAGAAAATATTTATATTGCCAGCATTATTGATTGATTTTACATTATTTTATTTTTATATTCCTTGACTGAATTCACTGGTCAAGGAAAATAAAAATAAAATAATGTACAATCAAAATATAGAGGCTACATTGGAAGGCTTAATATTTTGCACCACAGAACAGTGTGAGAGGCACAACAAGAAACTCAATATTATTGAATATTTCATGCTAAAATGACTTGTGTCAGGTTTGGCAGAATTATGAAAACAGTCTGACAATTACAGATGATTATCGTCCATACTCTTCTTGTATTTTGATGAAAACAAATATGTATCGGTTAAATGGCTGCTACATCATAATAATAGTACAGATAACAGAGAAATTATTTAGAATTACATTCTGCAAAATATGTGCTCTAAGACTGAAATAGATTACTTTACAATAGATTTCTATACTGACTACTGAATTAAAGTGACAGTATGAAGCTGTGGCTGACAGTGTTTTAAGATTTTTTGTCTGTATATCAAAAATTTATGTGTTGATAACAAGAAGACTGGTCATTTTAAGGGCTGGCTTTTTCATTATTCTTGTGTCATACATCAATTGCAAGGTCTTGTTCTACTCCCAAAAGCATGTTGAAACACTAACTATTTAACTTGTAATCATGGCATCTACATGTGTAAAATAACAATGCTACTTACACTTATACAGACTGAGTTGAAGCTGATTGCTGTCTACCCCAATATGCTTTGGGGAGTAATTAAAGCAGGTATGACAAAAACTGTGATGAAAAAAAATGAAAAATTACAGCCTATGCCATTTAACATGTTACATTTATTAGTATACAACAAACTGCAATTGATAAAAACAACAAAATTATAAACAAGTGTCAAATTGTTTTCTTTTTAATATGAATTTGTCCAAATAACAATATAGTAATTTGTATAAGGATATCTCATCATTGTCTCATTAATATTTAGAAGTCAAGTTGTCCCTCTGAAGATTATATGAAGGTTACAACTCATTGACCCTCCTAAGACTAATCATTAACCACTCTGTCTGTTGGAGATGTCCATTTGCATGAATGGTTCTTTACTTTATTCAATAAATAGTTACTGTAGAAATATGCAAGATTTCTTTTCAATCCTTTCCAGTATTCAAAATCAAATTCTATTCTCTCTGAGTGGAATCCATACATAGAAAAAACAAAAAAATCACACCACTTTTTCTCAGCAATTGCCATTTGACCTTGTAACTGGCTATAATATGAGGCAGTGTGTTTTAGTTTTATTATTCCATTAACAGATGTCAGTTAAGCTAAATTTGTATAACTTGGCACTAAATCTGAAACTGATATTGGACATTTGCATTCTAATAGACCAATTCCACAGCAATCACATTTCACTACTGCATCAGGGCTTGCTCCTAGAAAGATACTGGTTTTATCAATGATAAGCCACACTCAATGAGATGAATATTCTTATGACCTCTCTCTTTCATAGTTTTCAAATATTTATCTTAAGCCACTGATCCATTCGTCTCCCAAATTTGAATGATAAAATATCCAAGCAACCGACATACCAAATATTTTGTTTCTATTGATTTTAGGTCGTCAGACATCTGTATTGTGTTAACGTTTGTAAATACTGTATATACAGAATGGAAGTTCGAAGCAGTTATGCGCCCTTTCCTGTTTTCAATCCAAAATTCATTTTCATTTTGTCCAATGGTGCTTGTTTCAATCGCTGCAATGGTCTCATTACTGTATTTTGGCAAGTCATTGATGTCGGTAATATCTGAGTGAATTATCATTTCATAAAGTATAGGTGGCAGTGGTGCAGAGAAATTACCTGAAAAGGTTTGTTTCAAATTATCAAATGAGGTGTCTCTCTGTGCTGATATTTCAGGAAAAAAAATCACTGAACCTGGAGATAACATTCTTGCTTTATCAAGGAAAGTGTGAAATGTCATTCCCTTTTCTGTATTCTTCTGATGTGGCATGAATAGTGTCTTTGCTACAGGATTAATAGTACGTGTCAATGTATGATCTGCAATGATTAGGGGGGGGGGAGAGAGAGAGAGAGAGAGAGAGAGAGAGTCAAAAGCAGTTTTATATAGGACATATTTCTAAACACATTTTTAGATGGCCATAACTGAAGACAAATACAGGCTGTGTTAACAGAGTTAGTAATTGTAAATTTCAAGATTCTTCAGAAAGGACAAAAAGGAGAAACAAAAAAATGTCATTCTACATAATATATGATGATACTGTAAAACCTGCCTAAACCAAAAACCAAAGGGACCAAGAAAACTGTTCATTTAAAAATTACTGAGCAACTGTTTTTGGTTTTAGAGGTTATTTAAACATATGGCACTCTATTGAGGGACTAGAAAAGGTGTTCAGTATAGACGGTTTCCAGTTTAGACAGGGTTCAGTTTAAATAGGTTTCACTGTGGCACATACCGGTAGTCAAAGAAAACAATGAATACAGAGTATATTTTGTGTCCTTCCAAGTATATTTAATTAACTCACAAGGCATTGTAATTTAATAAATGTGATATAATTTGCTATAAGTGATACTGAATGATAATACACAAGAGTTATGAAAGTTGGAATTGACCTGAAAAATATTGACATACCAGTCTTATCTGCGTGTGGGGATTTCCATTCCATATCTTTTATAGGTACAGGTTGAACCAGGAGAGATTTGCCAGACCCCTTCAATGTACAAGGGAGAGATGTCTGTGACTTGATTACATATCCATATTTCCAACAGAAGTAAATCTTCAGGAGTACTGCTGCATAATGGTTACATGATACACCAACTCTGTGCAGTAAAACAACAGAAAGAATATGTATACATGTACAATGTTCAATTGTTAAAGTAAGATATTACAAATTCAGTATGCTCAGGATGGTTTGACAGTTTCTCAGTGATAGGGATAATGTTAATCATTTAAAAATTACTGAGCAAATATGTGAATCAGTAAAAAATTGATTTTATTATTATTACAAACACAGTGAATAGTTTGCAAAGTTATAATAAATAAACCTTGATATGTCTCTGTCAAATTAACAAACTGCAGTGAATTAAAGGCACATGAGCCGCAACTTCTGGCATCATTTCCATGATTTTTTATTTAGACTAAAATTAGTTCATAGAAATGGTCTTACTCAGAGATGTTCACTCAAGTAAAATTATCCACTGAGTGGGACTGCATGGGTAGGTTTCAGTAAGATAAATAATAAATGGGTGCGGCACCCAATTGGCCGCCTGCATACAACAACATGATAAACAGCATAAATGTTGCATGTAAACTTTTGAATCTTAGCAAATACAACAGGTGCTATCAAATGAAATGACGTTAAAGGGATTCACTCCACTTTGACAAAATTCTGTATTTTTCACATAACTTGGCAAGATTTTGAAAATGGTGGAAAATTTAAAACAAACAAAAACCTGTTCAATATCTTGCCTATTCTACCACAAACAAATGTTGTTGAAGCATATAATATCAATTTGCAGATTGCAATGACTATGCGAGGAAATTTGAGGTACCTTGAGGTTGGACAAATTTCACACTGTTGCAGCTCATGGGCCTTTAATAAGAGAAACAATTTTCAATGTCCCTTCTTATTGGTTCTTTATTCTTATTTTCATGAACATTAATGTGGTTTATGCTTAAGCTTGAAAAATACAAAAAGTCTATATATCACTACAAATAAATGAATAAATAGAATTTTTGTCACCAGTGAAATTTCTATAACTTATACTTACCCAGCTACACTGGTACAGTATGAACTTCTAATCACTCCAGTGTCTTTCTCAATAGCAGCCCAAAGTTCATGAGAACAATCTGCCAGTCTTTAAGATGGTATACATTTTGATATCATAAAACAGAAAGGGCTGTCTTCAGAGATATGATGGTAGAGAATTTCAAAGAGGAACTGTGAGGAGAAGTAACTGAATGCCTTGCCCTCCTTGTAATCATTCAGCAGTCGCTTTGTTAAACTAGTCTTACTGACATCAGTCTCATGCTGCTGTAAGTATTTCTGAATAACTGTTATCATAGTTGGGGGCCACTTAGACATTCTTGTGTTTTCATTTTGCCATCCAGATAATCAAATTTGTAAATGGGTCTGGTAACATGCATCCATCAGAAATGATCAGTGCCATTTTATATTCTTTTTGGCACCCTTGTTCTCTTTCTATCACTGTTTTTGCCAAAGGAGTCTTGTTGATTCCACCTCGCCAAAAGATAATGCAGTATATCGATCTGTATTCAAGATCTCTTTCAAATTTTAAAATGTCAATCTTTCACTGGAGTCAAGAAATCAACTTCAGTAATCAAAGAGGATGTTGCGGTCTCTGTCGATTTCAATGATGTTATGCAGTTTGCCATACACGAGTAAATTCACAGTATTTAGCAGGGCTTGTCTGAACTGCAGTTCGATGCTCAGGTTGCCTTCTTTGACCATGTTTAAAATGTCCTCTGTCGGCAGACAAGTCAGGTGTGAGATCAAATGCAAACAGTGTGTACCATTGTCGTATTCATAGCGTTTGATTTTGATTCCTTCAACTCTGCCTATTTTATTATTCCCAGTGAACAGGGAATAGTAGGCCATGATGAATGATTGATCCCCAGCTTTGGTGAGGTACAGTTTCAGGGGTTTGCTCGGAACTTGCTTGCCACCCACATTAAGGACCAGCGACGTCATGCCTTAATGTTTGAAGTTGAAAGGATTTTTCTTGTATGAACCATTGAAGGCATCGTTGTCCACTAGGCCCAAGACCACAAGTTTAGGTAGCTGTCCCAGAAAGATGTGGTCTTTGTTGAAGGACATGGCACCTCCAGGAATAGACAGAACGTTCATCACACAACGATGTATGGGATACTTAGACGGTCCCTGCTTTAAAGCTTCTGCATGGCCCAGCTTTACCGATGGACTGAGTTTTATTCTCCTCACCAGTAGTGTGGCTTCAGTGACTACAGCTTTGAAGCCTGGATTTTCTGCAGAGCTCACAAGGGAGAATGCATTCTTGCTTCAATTGAGTTTGAGATGTAATTCGACACCATTCATTAGATACTTGGGCTGAAAGAAGAGATCCGAATGGATGGGTCCTACCATATAGACAACTTGACTGCCCGACGTGAAGGCATATCGGTTTTTCAGTCCCTTGTTCACTTCTCCACCTTCTTTAGTGGGGTCCACTTCATCCATTTTCAAGTGATAGTCCTTGAAGAATAGGGCAGAAGCAATATGGGTGTCTTTGACCTCCTCACCATAATTCAACAAGGTCTCCAACATCGCTCGGTAGGGGTAAGTAGGGGAAGGGTTGGATATCATTTTGCCATTGAGGTGTACATCCACCTGGCTGAACAGTGAATGGAGCCACAAGTTGACGGGACCCACTGCTGCAACTTCAACGAGGTTAGTACCATAAGCTTTTTTAATCTTAGCCTTGATCAGAAGGAGTGTTGAGGACAGATCAATGTAGTCTTCCCCTGAACCCAAAATCACAAATTCGATGGGTCCGGATTCCACAATGTGGGTCAGAGGATGCACTTCTTCCAATTGTCCCTCTTCCACACTGGTTTGTGTTGCAGGAACTGTGAACAAGTCAAGTTCACTCTTGGTACACGTGCAGGAGTGTTCGTGAAGAAATGCCATGTTAGTCAAAAAGTCAGGAGATATTCTCTTTCGCTTGGCTTTGGAGGAAATGACTCTTTGTTTTGGAGTTTTACATTTTATACCACCGCCGGGGGGGGGACTGAGTATCTGGAACCCCTGCCTGTCATCAACTGTTTCTCGGCTTCCACCAACCGTAGTTTCGCCGAGCGCTTGATGTTACGTCCACTGAGTGCATCACCTGCAATGTTGAGCCCCGTTTTCAACATTTGTCTCCCTAGGACTTTGGCACCTTGTTTGAGCAGTGGTGTGGCTGCACGGAAGAGGCTTCGGCCCAAAATACCGCCCAAGCCATTTCCCCTCTGCATGGCTGCCCCCTGGAATGATGCTCCATTTCTCACCTGATCCAAATAAAACTTCTTGTATGTGGCCGGATTGCTTTAATAGATTTTACGTCTACATGGCATGGTTCAGGCTACAATAGTGTAGGGCGTCGTTTTCTGAAGGCTAGTGTCACGATCACTTTCCCACCTTGAAATGGCACTTTCTGACCCATGTCATCTCTTATGTAGACTTCTACCATATCAAATTCGCGGTTTCTCAAGGGAAGAAAGTATGGCGTGTGGAAGGTGTGGTTGATCATCTGTCCATGGATCCCTTCCACATTAGCTATTCTCAACAGGGGTGCAAAGGTATTTCCCACCAACTGGTCATCAACTAGGTCGCAATACACATACAGAGAAGAGAGGTTTTGAACACTGAACATGAAAGGTGCATCGTTCTTCTGTCTCAAAATGGTATTGGGATAAAATCCCATGATTTCAGCCACACCTGGTAGAAAGTAGAGGCTGGTACTCACTTCAATGGTTACTTTCCTAGACACCGGGTCAAAAGTCAACTGGACGTTGTCGGGTAAACCTTGCTCTCTCAGAGTGGTCAGTATACTTCCAAAATCATCATAGTAACCTGCGGGTATTTTGACAAGTGTTTTTCTATGGTCTTGAATTTTGTACACCAGCAAGTTTCTGCCCTCGACCACATTGTACCAAGAGAAAGGATAGTGTATGTCCATCAAGGCCACTTCCCAGTTCTTGGAGAAATGTGTTTGGGCAATTTCACACTGTAGCCTGTCACTGCATTTTCTGGGAAAACGTCCATGGATGCATTGCTCGGTAGCATCATGAAAAACGGATGTTCAGCCATGATGAAGGTGGGGGTCAGACTGTGACTCTCCAAACAGAGTCATCCCTCTTATAGTTTTGCCAGATTCCTAACCAAACTATTGAATTTGGATGGCCAACCATACCACTTGACCAGATATTCAGTCTTGCCCTTTCTCTTTCTTGTTTTGAGTTTTTTTTTCCACTCTGAAGATGTCGTCCTCTTTCTTGACGACTTTTTGTAGCTCTTGTTCATAGAAAGTACCTTCTAATTCCTCCTCATCAAAATCTTTCAGCTTGTGAAGAGGTGGTCAATTGGTGATCATGTTCGACACAGTGAAGATTTCTTCCGTCCAATTTTGCAGATAACCTTTCTTGAACATACTTTTAGTTTTGCTGATTCCCACTTGTTCTCCCACACTGAATTTAAATTTCAGCATTTCTGTTCATAGTCACTGTACAGAGTATCCCACCACAGCAGTTCTAAATGGGAAGTTAGGTCTGAGGAAAGAATTAACAAACATACATAATACGACAGCGCCCTCTTGCGGTAGAAGTAAGAAGCAGCCCAGCTCAATGCACTGTCCTATGTGTTTGATTTCACTGATTATTTCCTTTGAAACAAATTTTTTGGTTTTCAAAAGCACTTAGTTACAATTCTGTTTCTATTGAATAAAATAAACGAAGGGTTTGAAATATTACCAACTGTGCAACAGATGACATTCACATCACACCATAGGGGCCCTCAAGCTCAAATGATAATGATGATGGTGATGATGATTATGATTAAATATTTAAAAAATAGGGATTAAAAATATATTTAGACTCAGTAAATTTGTCATTGTTTTTATAATTATTATTATTATTATTGTTGTTGATATTATTTGCAGAAAAGAATAAAGTGTTCCCTGGAAAATTCAATACAGCCTAACTATACACTGCGCTGTAAAATTCAATACAGATAGGCTGTATTTAATTTTACAACGCATACCGGTACTTGAGTTCTGCAAATACTATCAACAACAACAACAACAACAACAACAACAATAATAGCAATAACAGCGACAAATTTACTGAGTCCAAATATATTTTGAATTTTCTTTCTTTTTTCAATATTTAATCATCATCATCATCATCACTGCATCATGTGTCTGCCCAGTGTCCGTTTGCAGTTTTTACAGAATTTCACTGGGTGAACAGTGTTTACATCGGCAGAAATATCGATACCAAAACATCGTTTGATATCATTTGGAAATAACTGACAGTTATATGACGTACCAAGCAGTTTTGCAGCTCATACTCGACAATGTTTCCCGACAACAGCGATATGGTAGCTCAAGCTAGTACTCGCCATGATTTACCGGCGAACATTTTGGCGCCACTACTGTAGACAAACCTTGCAAACACAGCAGTTGTCATGGCATGGAAGGTTAAAGTTCGAACGCTTGCGACACAAATCTACAGGGTGCGACGACATATGAGCATCAAATCCCAGAACACAAGACATTAATGTACCCTCGGAATTATTCTCAAAACAATTTAATTTGCCTTTCCTCAAAAAAATCAACATTCCAAACAGTAAATACGCTAAATAAACTTACAAATCACGTCGACATGTTGTGTAACACGCTCTGGTACGCTTCGACACCGAGATCGCCACTCGTGTGTAGACGCCACTGCATGTACCCCGCCATGACTTTACAGCCTCTTCCGAAGATTTACGAAGCTTTCCGATTGAAACTAAATTAATTCCGGTGCCTTATATGGTATTTTCCGTCAGAAAAAGAGTCGATGATGTCATTCTACAATAACGACGTGTCTGGCATGTTCGTTATTTATTTACTCGTAAAGCGCCCTCAATGACCAGAAAACAGTCGTGTGTACGCTATTTATTTACTCAGACCAAACTTCCCATATACGCTGATATGAACAACTGTGCCACACCTCTTTTTCATTGGTCTTGTAGACTGACGCTGGTTTTCTCTTGATGCTGCGATGCCAAGTGTTATTGTAAGATTGCATTTGCTGAGGAAGCAACGATAGGTAGCTTAGGGTGTTGTTTCTGGTTAAGTACTTCCACATTTTAGTTTTCAGGGTACAATTGAAACGCTCAGCAACAGAAGCTTTCGTTTCATTTCCGGTGGTGAAAAATTGAATGTCTCCACTTTTCAGAAATTTCTGAAATAGGTGGTTCACGAATTCTTTGCCTTGATCTGTTTGTAGTTTTTCTGGTTTTCCTCCAGTCTTCAAAATCTGTCGAAATGCTGCCACCAAAGTGACCCCTCTTTGTTTTTCAAGGGAATGACCCAGGCATACTTGGATAAAATGTCAATGCAGGTGAGGATGTATTGGAACCCGGAATTGTATTTTGCTAGTGAACTGACATCCGCTTGCCACTGTTGATCCATTCCACTGACAATTACTCTAGCCCTTGGAAACCTCCACCTCACTGGTTTGTATAATGTGTAAGTGTCTTGATGTTGCATCCATTCTCTCACTTTCTGACGAGTGGTCTTTATTCCCTTCTCTTTTGCAGCACGGTAAACAGCATTGATTCCTCCAAAACTTGCGGAATGACTTGGATCGTAATACACCTGGCTTATGTGCTGATCCAAGTCCGTCAATTTTGTCACAGGTTTCATGTTTTATGACTATGGATCCAGAACAGCAAGCACAGAGGCACCTCACCCATTTGAGGACATCGCCAAGGGATAGAGAAGGTGGACAACACTCCATGACAGAGGTCTCCTTTAGAATGACTATCATCAAATTGTCGAGTGATGTTTTAAAAGTTGAGCCAATTCCCTGTCATGGATGATTGATGTCGTGGTCTTGCAGCGGTTGAAATGACAGGACGTATCTCCCTCCTTATCTTTTTCTTGTTAGTGGATGATTGTCCAGCAAACACTCCGTGATCACCTTCTTCATCATTATCACCTCTATGCTGAAACAATCCTTTTGATTTTCGCTGAGACTCAATCCAGTTCCATCTTTCCTTGTTACCAATCAGATCTTGTGGTACATTCATGTCAGAGAGCACTCGGGCAAAATGTTGCCACCCTCTAGGAGTGAAAGTTTTCCTCCGACGTAAGGTGTCGTTGATGAGGTCTACCATATGAGTTCCATTTAAGGGATTCCCGTTGTACGTTAATTCCTCTTTCTCATTCCAATCCACAGAGTCATACTGAAACCCTGAAGAAGACACAACGGTAGTGGTACCTGTTGATGTTTCAGAGGGGAGGATGCTGATTTGAACAGGTTCCTTCTTTTTGTCAATGTAAGCCCTGTACTGCTAAAGAGTCTGTTGGCACAGTTTTGCCTTTTCATCGTCGGTGATGTCTGTTCTTTCCAAGATTTGTTGCATCTCCCTATCCAGAGAGGACAGCATCTTTGTCACGGGGTTTGTTGTTTGATTCTGCTGTAGTTGTATGGTATCTAGTAATTCCTGTGGCACAAGTGCCATCTTCTTGGCATGTTCCATGGGCATGATGATAATTCACTTAAAGAGGAGACTTCCCAACACAGACAACACAGGCCTTAGGACAGCTGAGAGAAATCCACTCTTTTGCACAAGTATCTTCTTCTTCTTTGATGTAGAAACCTTTTTATTTGACAGTGTGTGAAGATGATGTTTGTATTTGCTCAATTTCTTTGTTTGAGCAGATGACAGTAGAACACTCCCCCGAAGAATGTTCAGACAACATTTACAGAGGTAATGGATTAAGTCGTTACTGGCTCCCTCGATGATCCCCCTCTGTTGCTTTTGATTGCCTGTTGATTTGGATTGGCTAACACAGAGAGATAATGAGCATGTTTTCTCATTCGCTGAGACATGATGAAATGATGACATTTCATCTCATCATGTCTATTTTATGTTTTCCTGATGTAAACAAAGGCAGTCTCTCCTGGAAAAATGTTCGTGCGCAGATGAAGGACTTCCGGTGTGTTGGGTTGCAGGTCAATGAGGAGATAACCATAAGGTTCACGGGAGGCATCGGTGAAAGCTTCTTGGATGAAACGGATGTGTCCTGGGTACATCTGTTTGGCTAAGTGAGTGATTTGTGATCTTTCTCTTGGATTTTTAAACAAGACCAGATAATGTGAATTCAGACTCATGGTTCGAGTCTCTCAGCCTTAATGAAACAGATTTTGTAAGATACACATGACAGAAAGATTACGATGATGAGAACCTTTGGAGAACAGATTGGTAATTCTCTTGTCATTTCCAGTTTCTGACATCAGATCATCAATAATCAATAAGTTGGATTGGTGAGGGGAAAACATACTGTCCAACTCTTCAGGAATGCCTTCAACAAAATGAATGCTAGGGATAAGGGCAGCCAGTTCCATATAGGCAGGTTGGTATTCTCCATAGCACGAGAAAATACGCTCAGGAGATGGAAAAATCATAGTTTTCCGTTCCTTCAGCAGTCGTTTGACGAATTCTGTTTTACCTGACTGTGTGGGTCAACATATGAGAGCAGTGAATGGATGTTGTAGTCTTGCATCCATGATTGACTTGATTGATGTTATTCAGACAGTAGACAAACGATTCGTATCAACTGGCACATCAATTGACGTGTGTCAGATTGTCTGGCCAGTTTCAAAAATCTTTGTCTTTCAACTTTATCTTCAATATTATGCACTTGTGTGAGATGATTTGCCAGTCTTACGAGATGTTTTGCACGACAACCAGGATAAGGACAGTTCTTTCGCATTCATGGATGGTATACCAAGTTGACCAAATTGATCTTCACCGTGATGGGACTTTTTAGTTGATTTCCTTTCAGTCAATCTCTCCACTCAGATCAATGCTTTCATAACATGAAACTGGCTTCCTTTTGAAAAAAAATTCATAGATGATGTATGGCAGCACACACAAATACAGGAAGAACATAGGATTGGAGAAATCTCGATTATTGATGATCAGCTTCAAGAGTGTTTGCAAAATTAGACCCATCACGTCAAATGAGCCATACTCTAAAATTGTACTGGCTTATTCTAGTAAGGATGTTCTCATTTCTTGACAGAGGGAGGGCAAAATAAGGCCCGAGGGGCTGAGGGGCCTAAAGGGTGGAGGGAGTCCATAAACTGGGAAAGTGTGATCTCATTCATCGGCAAAGACCAATCTTCCTAGGTGGCCCTTGGGGCATTGGGGCCCACTTTTTGGCCCTCGGGGCAGTGGGTCCCACATTTTGGCCTTCGGGGCAAAGTGGACCACACATGCACACACACACACACACACACATATACAAACAAACATGCTTCCTCACTCAACATATATTTACACATAAACACTCACAAATAAATTCAAACCAGCCTCTGAATCATTTAAAATAAACTAAATTGACGTAAGTTTATTGCTTTACAAAAATATTAATCAGGAACTTTTGTTTGATTCACATATAAAAGTTTTTAAAAATGAAAGTTGAGATCTACAGATTATTTGAACTCTCGCTCAAAAAAACTCCAAACAAATCAAACTGTTGATCGGTCAAGTTCAATTCCAAAGTCAATATCTAAAGTTTCATGGAAAAAATGTACATTCTTATCTCTTTCATTTGCAAAATTTCATTTGAAAATTTCATTTCTAAAAAATTTAAACACATACATTTCAAGACTTAAAAAATGAATGAAATTTACAACTCTAATAAACAGAATGATCAGAATACATCTACCATGATATTGATCAGATTTCTTTTTTCTTTAAATTGCCAAACTACCTGTATACAAGATCAAGTTTGACTTTATTTTTGTTTTTTTTTGAAGAGGATTTGTACAATAGATTCAAGCTATGGATTGTTGAAACACACGAGAATTGTGAAAAAAAGCTTCACTAAAATTCTTTACATTATCCTCCTAAAACAACTTGAAATGCAATACTAAAATACAATGAGTAAATGCCTAGGTATAAATATTTACAATTCTTAACTTTTCTTTAAATGAGATCTTTAAAACCTCTTGAATTGCAAAATACAATACCTTTTTTTTCTGACAAAGCATTCAAAACTACTTTGATATCACAATGATGTGAAATACAAGAAAACATTTGCAAAATAATTAGTGACATTTATTAATTGATATTTCTTGGGGGGAGAGGGTTTCAAATACAATGTACAGTTTAATAACCGTAGGGAAGAGTTTTGTAATTTCCAATCAGAGCCCTTTTATCATAAACTAGGGCATACTTTTTACTTTAGCTTTTAGATACTACTAGTGAATTTCTTCATCATCAACTCATTCGTGGTATAGTGTTGTGGCATTGGTTCTGCCGACAAAGAATGCATCTCATGGATGAAGGGTCTCCTGTAGATCAAGTGACTTGATGAATTCTTGCAGTTCTTGGTTTTCTTGGATTTCTTTCTTGAAGTAACACTCCCACTTTTCGATCACTCTAAAGCCATGGCAACGTAATAATCGCATCTTATCTTGGGTACTTTTGTAAAGGTCTGCCATCATCTTCTCTACTTTAGTGTTGACAATGTAATGGTCTTCATAGCATCGGGGACAGCCATAGTAGTAGCAACCGTGCATCTCATATACTGTGTTGCTTTCTTTGTCATAACCATCTACCAGGTAAATTTTCTTCTCATCTCCATTGTGGACGTGTTGGATGTTGACATCATTCTTGAATGTAATCCATTCTAACCACTGCAATGCAACGGCAGATTGATTTCTTCGATGGATGTACCCATGGTCTGGAATGACCCCTATGGTATCTTTCTTGAGAAAATTCTTGCATAAAATGACATTGCAGGCTGATGCAATGGTTATACAATCTTTGAACGGATCTACACCATTCTGTTGTTTGAACATGTCTTGAAATTTCAATCAACTTCTCCTCAGAATGTCTACATTACTTCTGCAGTAGTCTTGAAGCTCTTGTCTCAGGTTGAAAGGGCGGTTTTTCAATCTTTCGTCTTCATACCACTTAAACAATTTCTCTCTCGCGTGCTGTTTCATTTCATCAGCACCGTAGTATCTGGAATCTTGGAGAGGACCGATGTAATCTTGATTCTCTGCTGTATTGAAGAAATGGGGGAAGTAGCCTTTATGCAGTTCATTCAGCTCAAACATGTCAGGAAGTTGAGCAAAAGCCACGGGTAGGAAATTATAAGAGTCAATAAACTTAATAATTTAAGTCGGGGATGAAGATACGCATGATTTTGGTTCCATTTATGATGACTTCAGGTTAAACGTTGTTTTTGTGGCAGTATTGCAGTATGAATTGTCCGTCATAACCTTGCTGATTGTGTGCAATAAAATTACTGAGGGCGTTTTCTTCTGTGAGGGCCCAATTGCAAAACTCTTGCTTGGTGTTAGGACCATATAACACCTGCTCTGAACATGACTCGAACTGGACAATGCACAAGTTGGGTACATGGACACCCCCATCTTGGGTACATTCAAAAATCAAAGAAATAGTACTTCATCTCTTCTTCACTGCCCTCTTTGCCTCCTTCTTCAGCTTCAAAGTCGAATAAGTCAACATCATCGTCATGAATACTATCTCTGGTGGACTTCTTCTTTCTTTTAACATGGATGGGCTGGATGTAGCATAAGTGGTCACTGTCTTAGTACTGTTTACATACTCAGCAGTATTTTTCACCATAATTGTGGTCATTATCTTTCTTTTGCTTTCCCCAATTGATGGTTACACCATGCAAGTAGTAGGTAGTAAAGGGAAAGCAACTCCACACATCATTCATATTTGGGTTGTTTGCGTTTTATGTATGATATCATGTATAATATAAGTGTACATCCTGTTTGGCTGTTTCATGTAAATTGTTGTTTTAGCCATGGCGAGACGTACCCGTAATCTACGTGTCTTGTGTTACTCCGGGTTTGGGCGGAGAGATTACTGTGACACTACGATGCTTTGGTGCTACGTTTCGAAAACAGAGTTTTCTTCATCAGTCGCTTAAAATTCAGTTTTGTTCGGTGAGACGTGTTGAATGGTTGATTGTTTTTATTTTGTAATATGTTGTTCCATTTGAGTTTGTTGTTCATATAAGGAAGCTAAAATATCTACTGTTTGATCTCGTTGTGTTTGTATAGGTTCTTGTGAACCTGAGTTTGAGCTATTGTAGTTTTTGTGAAGTCTGGCGACTATAAGTGTGTCGCCTATATTTCTGTTCCTTCTGTATGCGATTATTGGTTTGTTTTGGAACAGTTTTTTTAGTGTTTCGTCTTTTTCAAGTTCATGCCAGTTTTCTGTCAGGGCTTGCTTGATTTTGTTGTTTCTATGTACGGGCTGTATGTTGTTATGAAGACTATTGTATTATTGGTGGCGTTATTTTTTTTCTTTTTGTTGTTCAAGCAGTCGTTTTCTTTTTTTTATGATTTTTCTCTCTGATAATGCATTCTATTTCATTTTTCTTGTATTGTCGGTCCTGTAATTTTTCACTAAATTGTGTGACTTTCTGTGTAAAATCGGTTTCGTTGTTGCATGTTCTGATGTATCGTAATGTTTCACCTTTGATCAGACCATTGAATGTTGCTGCCGGATGGCATGAGTTTCTTTGTAAGAATTGGAATGTATCTGTTGGCTTTGTGTGTGTCTTGATGTCGAGAATATTCTCTTTGTTGTATCGATGACCTATGTAGATAGTCAGGTCTAGGTATGTGATTTCTTGAGGGGAGCTTTGAAACGAAAATTTGAACGTGGGATGCATTTTGTTTATGTTTGATATGAATTCATTAAGTTCGTGTTGTGTTCCGATGAAAATCAGAAAGACATCGTCCCTGAACCTCAGCCAGGTCGATATTTGTTGTTTGTGTTTATGTATTATTCTCATTTCTGTCTCGTGGAATGTGAGGTCAGCCAGCTGTGGCGAAGATGGCAAACCCATTGCCACCCCGTAAATCTGCCGGTAGAATTCATCATTGAATTCAAATGTGTTGTTTTTTAAGATTATTTCTAGCAGAGCTATCATGTATTTCGTTGGTGGTTGCTTGATTATGTAATTGTTTGATGATCTTTCCTGATTTAATGCTCTGCCGACTGATTCAATTGCCTCATCATGAGGTGTATTCGTGTACATGGAATTTACATCAAGTGTTACTAGTGTCGCATTGGTCGGAACTTTGATTGTCTCAATTTTCCGTATAAAGTCTGTTGTGTCTTTGATGTATGTTGGTTGTGATGGTCAATGAACTCTGATATGTGAAATGTTGGACTGGAGCATCCACTTATGATTGGCCGTCCTATGAATATAGCTCCTGGTGGCGGCACTTTGTGAAGTTTTGGTAGACGGTATCAAAGTGGTGTTCTTATTTTTCTATTGATTGGATTCAGATATTCATATGTGTGATGGTCAATGTGTTTTTCATTGTACATTTCTGTTATGAGATTGTGTATGTCTTCTATTGTATTTCTTGTGTCATCTGCTGCCAATTTTGTGTAGTATCGTTGGTCGTTAAGTTGACGTTGACATTCTTTTATGTAATCATTAGTGTTTAAAATTGCTGTCCCCCGACCTTTATCAAACGGTTTGATGATTATCTGTTTGTTCTTTGATAGCGTTTTTAACGCTATTTTTTCTGCGCGTGTCATGTTGTTTTTTGTGTTTTTTGTGTTTCAAAATAAAAACAATCAACCATTCAACACGTCTCACCGAACAAAACTGAATTTTAAGCGACTGATGAAGAACACTCTGTTTTCGAAACGTAACGCCAAAGGATCGTAGTGTCACAGTAATCTCTCCGCCCCAACCCCGAGTAACACAAGACACGTAGACATGTCTCGCCATGGCTAAAACAACAATTTACATGAAACAGCCAAACAGGATATACACTTATATTATACACGATATCATACATAAAACGCAAACAACCCAAATATGAACGATTTGTGGAGTTGCTTTCCCTTTACTACATACGAACAATAAAAGACCTGCACCAGAGATGGAAGACGTCCCTGAACATAGGTGAGTGAAAAACTGCAAGACAAGATCCTAGGCCGCACAATGAATCGACAAGAAACCACACAATATTCCGGCAACAGTAAACGTTCTGAACAACGTACATAACTGGATACAGCATGGGCCAAACAAGGATCACAATACTAAACGGCCTTTTTAAAGGCCAACACATATTCAAAAGGGAGAGTTACTGTGCCATTCCTCGACACTAAAAATGTACACTGAAATTACACATAAAATTACAAAATAAATAGAAGGGGTAAACATCATAAGAGGACACAGAAATAGAGAACAAAATAATTACAAGAGCTCAAACAAAAATGAAAATCAATACACATAGCAGCCTCAAATTCATCTGAAGTTCACCTTCCAAAACACAGGATAAAATACAATCTATGTCTAAGGCATGTGATCAAGAACACTATCAGAAAACGGTGAGATACCAATCAAACCGTTAGATAAAGGAAGATGAATGAAATTCTACACACTAATAAGGAAGCGTCAAAAATAACTCGTCAACCACCGACTTCATACAAAGATTACAACAGACAACTCATAAACACAGAAACAATTCCTGCATTTTGACAAAAACGCACAACATTACAGGTTGACGATCACATATATCTTTCTCTCAATCCAGTAAACACAATACGAACACGACCTTGAACACAGTAGAACAAAATGAGATAGCTTCCAGAATGAAAGAACAAACTTCCAGTGGGACAACATAGGAATACATACAATCTGCAAATATTCCACACAATGTATCTACTGAAGTTGAACTTGAGGCAATTGATGAAGAAAGTCTGGCAAACTTCCAAAATATAGCGTCAAAGAATCATAGTGTCTTACACAGTCTCTCCACTCTAGAGTACAGACTGCACTGACACGCAGATTACAGCCGCTGTGTCTCTCCGTACCTAATCGGCTCTATACACAAGACAGTGAAACAGAAAATACACAATACTATACATTAAACGCAAAACCACCAATATATGAATGATGTGTGGAGTTGCTTTCCCTTTACTAGCAACGAATGACTTGGCATGTTGCATATTTAGCAAGGGGACCAGGTGTTTTATGGTTTTTGAAGCCTTGTTGACCTCGAAAGTAGCGATGGCAATCTTTGCAGTAGACCTGATTTTCTGTTGCTGGACATGCCGATGGAACACAGCAACACTTGCAGAAAACTTCACAGATGTGATCATGCTTTCTTTGGTACCCTTTGTGACAATGGTGACAGTAATAGTTTCTCTGTAGAAATGCGGGCATTGACGTGATTACATCATAGTGATTGTTATGATGGTACAGGTAAATATTGTGTTCAGCGGAGGCCTTTCCCTGATAAGCAAGTGAACCCGACGTCTCATCTGAAATAACATGGATTTGATAGGATGGAAGGACAACTTGTAATTTGTCAAGTTCTTCATGTCCACAGCGCCCTGATGAAATACCTGCTTTGGCCATGAGTTTGGATGCACGTCTTTTCTGCTCTGGTCGTCCCGTTCATACATTGACCCATCCTGGATCACTGTTACGGTTGATGTGGGCTGTTGCTGTCACTATCGCTCGTGCACAGCATAATTTATCGGTATTAGTGATGCGAATGATACTTCTCATCAGTCGGAGGCGACTGACTATGTTGACAGGTCTCCATCCCCACTTCTTTCCCGTCCCAACAGCATGTTCACATGAATGAAGTTGATAGAAACATTCTAATATAGGGTGAATTCTTCATAGGACTGCAGTGCACGTTCAATTTCGCCCAACACTCTGTCCACAGTCAGTTCTTGAACAGGGGAAAAAGGTAACCAGATTTGATAGGGGAGGGACGGACTTTCAAGTGTAATGCGTACTCTGTCCCTGGGAGAGATGCCACAGAGTCGGCTAATAAACTCTCAAACACATCTTGCAGTACTACCATCACTTACACGAAACCGTGCACAGGTTGGATATCATTGAAATATATCTCGTAGTCATGAGCTGTAGTGTTGAATTTCTTCACTTGTCGTTCACGGACACGTATGATGCTGTAATACTTTGTGCCGCTGTCTTCATCAGATGGCGAATCTTCTGA
>LD348219.1:175901-185901 GCA_001465055.1 Ptychodera flava
TACATACATACATACATACATACATACATACATACATACATACATACATACATACATACATACATACATTTTTCTATTAGGAAGACATGCAATGCGGCTTTGCAGGGCGAAGTAATCTTTCTAATGTCCGTGCTGTGGGATAGGATTAGGGTCATCTACATATATTTACCAAACCACAAGAACTCTGCTAAAATTTTATATTGCTTTTTCAATCTTTTATTACTTCATTGGAATTCAACAAGCCAATCTTCTTGAGCTATTAACGGATTTACATAAAAAAATCTGGCTAGTGTGTAAAAATAGCGTTCTCAAAATGTACTTCCATCGATAATTACACACACCAAACAGTGTTAAGTCTATCCTCGGTAAGCAGTAATATTCATTCTAAATTCACGCGTAATATGTCATGAGAAACACGATTTTTTTGGAAATGCGAAACATTTATTTTTCTCGAATGCAGATAAATTGGGAAGTTCTGCTGGGTATGTTTGCTAAAATGCACAGTTTTCGGGAAAAAAACCCACAACGAACTGGAAACTCCTAACAGAAAGAAAAATCAAATTACAATATTCAATACTTACGCAAAGTAAAATGTTACTATATGTATCGACGGCTGATATGAAAATCGGATACAAGACGATCTGTTCTTTCAGAAGCACTAAAATGTCAATCCAGAAATTTACAATAGTACATCGTTATCAAGAATATGTAGCTCTGAAATATCTGAAGCACATTAAAAAAACTAACTGTTGGTTTCGTTTGCAATGCTTTTAATACCTACCCGGATCACAAGTGATACTCTGAATAGAAATTAAAAATTCTGCCGAGTGAGACATATAAACTATAAAAATATATCGGTGAAAAATATTACTGATTACAACGAAAAATAACATGCGACATTCAGAAAGGTCTTAACACGATAAATAACACTTCACCAAATCATTTACGATGGTAATGTGGACCAGAAAATCATAAGCTTAGAGGGCTGGCTTTAGAATACAGCCAAGAAAAATACATGCAAGTCAAAAATTACAATATTCGGAAATAAAACATTTTTTCTGAAAAAAAAAACCGTTATATAGGGACAAACTGAATACTTTGTTTAGTTGAAAAAAAACAATCCTACAAAACATCAAGATCTGAAAATCTCAGTATCTATCACATAGTGAAATAGCACGTGAAAAATGGCATTAGGTATACGTCTCAGGGCCTACTGGTGAGAAAGAAAACAGTAAACCAAAAACCACCATAGTCTTCAATGTTTCTTGATTTAACATAGCAAACTTAAGGTACAAACGTGTAGCTATGGTGTTTTGGGTACACACGTGATAAAAAGTGTTAGTTCTTGAAAGCATCACTGAATGATTGCTTGAATGCATATAATGTGTTCAAAACAATGAACATAGCTAGCTGTGCAACACAATATTGGGTTAGGCCTACTTGGCAAGCGTACAAGGAAAAAGTAAATTGAAATAACATGCGAAAACGTTTACAATCAAATTAAATGTCTTAATAATTTTATACTCTTGTCAAGGTATAATAAATTGTGATAAAACTGTCAAACTCTCAGAAATCAAGTCCATTACAGGTACTAATATGTTACGTGTACCTCTGCGCTGAAGCCGACACAAAGCCAACCTGACCAGTCTGACGGCAGAAATTGAAATAGCGCCACCTATCATCCTCTAATGAACTACCGTAAGAATTTTACACTAATGTGAGTCGGTCGGATGTACATCTCATAAAAACGGACCCTTTTGAAAAAGGAAATAATTACAAAGGTATTGAGGTCTATCGTCTCTTTGTGAATCAATAACATAACATCCAGGTGTCTTATGTTTGCAATTTTGAACTATTGGAGTTTGTCTGGCACTACTTTTTACGGTGGAAGCTATCTAATGAGTCAAGCGTTCGCTTTCAGTCAAAACATAACAGCTGACAGGTTGCCAGCTGAAGTCATATGTGGATATACTGCTGGAATTTTATAAATCTGACGATGTTACAAGAAATCGGAAGGCATTATCCTGACCAGGATGAGTCTCAGAGAGTGTGGACATTGTTCAGGTAAGATCTGATGAGTGTCTTTCTTGAAATCAAAACAAATATGAGAAGATTTCACAGCGATGCTTTGATAAATGTTTACAGTGAATACAACTGTCATTGCAATGCTGTACAGAATTAACAAATGTATTCTGTAAAAAATATGAAAATTTCAGCCGATCTCTGTGATCTCCACTTAATGAATTGTTAACATCAAGACGTGAAATTCTAACCCAAACATGACCAGGAAAATCTGGACATAAACTCAAAAATCTAGAAATCAGGTTAAACTTTGATCAATGTTCAATGGAAGTCATGTCAACACTGGACATTCTGCAGAAATATCAAAATATCTCTTTATCAAAAAAACATGAAAATTTCAACCGATGACTTTCATATTATGATTTTCAAATTCTCTACATCAAGACGCAAAATTCTAACCCCAACATGGCCAGGAAAATATGAACATTTCTCAGAAAAATGAAATTATTTGTATTTTCTACATGTCAAAACAGTTGCGTTAAAAGTAAACTTGATCACAATTTCTCTACAGTGTTCAAAATATCACTCTGAAAAAATTATCAAATTTCAACTGATGTCTTAAATTTTATGATTTTTGAATTCTTCACATCAAGAGGTAAAATTCTTAACCCCAACATGGCCAGAAAAATATGAACATTTCTCAGAAAAATGAAATTATTTGTATTTTCTGTGTCAAAACAATTGCATCAAAACAAACCTGATCACAATTTCTTCACATTTTACAAAAAGTTGACTCTAAAAATGATACAAAAGTTCAACCAATGACTTTAATTTTTACATTATTGGATTCCTTACATCAAGATGAGAAATTCTAACCCCAACATGACTAGGAAATTATGAATGGTTTCTGAGATAAATGAAATTATTGACATTGTTCATGGCATCAAAACAAAGCGGATCACAATTTCTTCACATTTTACAAAAAATTCACTCTGAAAAAAATACAAAATTTCATCCAAGGGTTTCAATTCCACTTGGAGTCATTTCCTGACATCATAACGAGAAATTCTAACCCAAACTTGGCTGAAAAAATATTGAGTTTTGATGAGAAAATCAGGAAAATTGTGTAAGTCATGGTGATGATGTGTTTGTAGGGTTGTTCAGTTGTACAGTTATTGCTGCAATATTTGCATTGACTGTATTCACAGATTTCTTACTTGTAAATGACCTTGACAGTGTCATCAATGGCATCTGAATAAACTATTCTACCGTCTGTAAACACTGCAAGGTACCAAGGGTTTCCATCTACAGTTACAGTTTCCTGGTATTCACCCTGTCTATCAAATTTCACAATCTTCCTACGATCTGCCACATAAATATTGTCTGCATTGTCAACTGTAACTCCATATGGATTCACTAAGTGATCACTTCTAAATTGATTCAATATTTCAAGATTACTGTCCAAAACATAGATACACTTTACATCACCCTGACATGACACTATGAGTTGATATTTGCTATTCATGGTCAGAGAATAGGGCTTACTGAGTTGTCGTCTTGAAATAATGTCCCCATCTCCATTACATTTGATTACACAGTCTGCATCGTAGTCTGCTATGAAAACATTTCTGTCTTTATCAACAAATACACCAGTGGGGTCTTTCAGTTTACCCATTGCTATTATTTGTTTCACTTCACTCTTTGCATCACTCACTACAATGCATTGGTTGATGATATCCGCTGTGTAATAGTCACCATTGTCTGCCATTGCTGTGTCTTGTGGTCTGAAATCTTCAGGTAAGCCATGAACTGTGACAGATGTTAGAATCTGTGCAGTGTCTGCTGTTACTGTCTTCACACTGCCATGTTGCCAGTCACAGACAAGTACATGTCCATTCTGGTTTATTGTCAATCCACATGGGATAAAGACTTCTTCTGATGATTTATTGCCATCTCTGGACAATAAAACCCTGACAGTGTTGGACTGTGGTGTACCTTTGGGTGTAAGGTAACAATTTGCAAAAGTAGGTCAAAGGTCATCAGCTGATAAAACAATAGTACTGCCGTTGAAACATGGTTTTTCGACATGGAAGTGGCAATTTCTTGAAAAAATCTCATTAATTAAAAAATTAGAATGGTAAAAACTTTACTAATTTGCATAATTAATTAAATTTCACCTATAAACAAATCATTCAGGCTGGTAATTATACTTTTTCACCCCTTTTTAAATGCTAGTAGTTGTTCAATTGAGTAATAACTGTGGTTTTTTGACATTCTTAAGATTTGGGTAATAATTAAAAATTGCTCTGATCAAGTAATTTGCATAATTGATGAATTTAGGTAATTAGGCTTTATCTCCATAATGGATTTGAGTAAAATACTACAATTTTGTTGAATTGTTTTTGAAGTCATGGCCATGTCATTGCCTTTGGTCCAGTGAATTTTATCTGTCTAGTAATTACTAATTTGCATAATTAATGAATTTAGGTAATTAGGCTGTATCTCAATAATGGTTCAGTGCAATATGCTAGAATTTTGTGGAATTGTTTCTGAAGTCATGGCTATGTCATTGCCTTTGGTCCAGTGAATTTTATCTTTACGGTAATAATTAATTTGCATAATTAATGAATTTAGGTAAGGCTGTATCTCACTAATGGTTTGCTGTAATAATCCTACAATGTTGTTGCCTTGTCACTGAATCTATAGCAGTGACATTGTGTTTGTCTGGTTATTTTTATATCTGTAGTAATTAGTAATTTGCATAATTAATGAATTTTATTTAATTAGGCTGTAGCTCAATTAAGGTTTGCAGTGTTTCATCCAGGATGGCATCAAATGGGGGGATGTTCCCCCTTACCAGAAAATTTAGGGGGGAATTTCACCAGTTCATGTGTTCTACTTGTATCTCTAAGGTGTGACTGAGAGCATTTCATTGGGGGGCTTGTCCCCCCAAACAAGTTACTTGTGGTGCCAACATGTCAACAGAGGGGGGATCCTCCAATCCCCCTCTTGATGAAACACAGGATTTGGTGAAATATGCTACAATGTTGTTAACCTGTCACTGAAGCTATAGCAATGTCGTTGTGTTTGTTCAGTGAATTTTATCTGTGTACAGTAGTAATTATTACTTTGCATAATTAATGAATTTAGGTAATTAGGCTGTAGCTCAATAATGGTTCATTTTAATATGGTAGGATTCTGTGGAAATTTTACTGAAGCTTTTGCTGTGTCATCGCATTTTATCCTGTGAATTGTATCAATAATTATCAATATCCATAATGACTATATACCAAATAGGCAATATTTTGAATGTTTTTTGATGATAATTTGCAAATTTGTTTAATTGTTGATGTGGGTTGAAGTAGTATTGTCCATCTTTATTTTCTGTGCATGGTGTTTACTAATTTACATGTAGCTAGTTAGACAATAACTCAAGAACAGCAGTTTGATGTAGGATACTGCAAATCTATTAACCCTTTGAGCGCTAAAGTCAATGTTTGTTACCTTTATAAAATGTAACCCTGGTCAAATTTTTTTCAGGTTTTTGCCAAAATTTTGATAAAAAAAACTGTAGCCAATGAAATTTGATGTCTGTTTGGTCCAAAATTATCAAAACAATTACAGAAAAATTCACAAAAACTAGTAAATTGTTGCCCTAAAACTTGGTGGGAATATTACAGTGATCAAAGGGTTAAATCATTGTACACTCCATATTCTAAATTTTATTTGTATCTGTAATACGGCTAGTTTTCAATTGGGTTCGAACCCACAACATACGGCATCAGTCGCCTAACGGAGAGGCCACAGAGAGAACCGCTCGGCTAAATCTCCACTCCCAAAAAAGAGTGGAATATGATGTATGGATTTATGTTTGCATAAATGAATGTATGTAAGTATATGACCCTTATTTGATCCACTCTTGCAAATACTTGGAATTGCACAATGGTCCATGTACCTATATGTAACCTTGATTACAAACCTAGCTACAGTGATGTGATAGGTGTTCTTCTGACCACAGCAAAGATGTTGATGTAAACATTTGTTAACATTAATACAGATAGTTCTATTGTAAGTAGCTGATTCATGGCAATTTATTTAGTTTTTAGCTACTGTAGACTATAGTCTATAGAAGCTATTGGGATGGGTATCCGTCCGGCGTTCGGCGTCAGTCTGTATGTTATGTATGTATGTCCGTTTGTGAGGCATCCGTTCACTCAAATATCTTGAGAATTGCATTACTTACTGATTTGATATTTGTTGTGTAGATGAAAAATATGATTATGAGAAATCTTTATTTTTTATTTTCTGATATTGTTAAAATATGCAAATAAGCGCCAAAAAAGGCGTTTTTTTGTAAAAAATCTTCTTTCTCATAACCACTGGTCAGACAGCTTTGTTATTTGGTGTACAGGTCTCTAGGGGTAACCCAACTTAGATTTGTTCAAATTGTGATGAAATATGCAAATCTGTATTTTTAAGGAATTTTTTTGTCATTTTTGGTCAAAACTTTATTTCATCAAAACTGCTCATCAAACAGCTTTGATATTTGGTATACAGGTCTACAAATGAACTGAATATGATATATTGAACATATGATTAAATCTGCAAATTTGCAATTTTGGTGCAATTTTTGCCATTTTTGGTCAAAAAATGTGTTTCTCAAAAACTGCTTGTCTGATGCCTTTGATATTTGGTAAACAGGTTCCTAGGGGTTGTTTTAGTGTTATATATTGATATTTGATGAAATCTTCAATTTTGTATTTTTGGTGCAATTTTTGCCATTTTTGGTCAAAATCTCAAAAGTTACTCATCTGATGGCTTTGATATTTGGTATACAGGTTCCTAGACATTATCTTAATGTAATATATTGATATTATGATGAAATCTTCAATTATGTATTTTTGCAGCTTATTTTGCCATTTTTGGTCAGGCCATCCTGAAATGAGCTACAAAGATATCCACCTTCTTCATCAATACATGTGTCACAAAAAGTTATTCTCTACATACCACAGCAGAGCTCTGTCGACTGTTGGGTCATTTTTTTTAAACTGGTGGTCAGACAGCTTTAATATTTGGTTAACAGGTCCCTAGGATGACCTCAGTGAGATAATTTCACACAGTCATGAAATACTTAATTTTTATATCCATGTCTATAGTAGCTTCAGGGACTTTGGCCCTATGTTTTGTTCTGTATTCAGTTTTTATGATCTCTACACTAAACCCATACACTACCATAGTTTGAATCCAACTCCACTGTTTTGTATGGTTGAGTTGGGAAATACTGAGAAATTGGGGTCAAAGGTTGAACATCTTTTATAAGTGGCCTCTTTTCAGCTTGTTAACACCCCAAATATATATATATATATATATATATATATATATATATATATATATATATATATATATATATATATATATCCACATTTAATTCAATAGTCATAAATAATAAAATAATTTGCATATCGCAAAAAAGCAGTTAAGTAGGCTTTTTTGGCACGAAACAAGAGGAGATGAAATCCTGCTGAATGCCAGATACAAAGTATACTGCTGTCTGTTGTCACTTTCACTTCCTGATGTTTTAGGGTTTCATTTACTTTGATTGCAGCGTGTCAACATATTGTACACAACAGTGTGACATCACTGCACTGTGATCTGACGCATAAACACGGCAGTGATCATCAGGAAGGCTGCTTCTCACGCTTAAAAAAGTAACAGTATATTTACTGAAAAATGATATTAGTCGAGCTGCACAAAGAATCATCAATATTGTCAAAATGATCAATTTTGAGATCTTTATATATTATTTAATTGTACTTTATCAGCTATCATTTGATGTGCTTCTTTGTAAGATTAGGGCTCCCTAACTTGGCAAAAATTTTACTTCGAATTTGACTCCGAAGTTAAACCATGAGAATGACTAGTGGTCCCTAGCATCAAAGATATTGAGGCAATAAACCATACATACAATAGTAAACTGTGTGAATATATCAGTGATACCCTAGAAAACCTTTTATCATAGATTTCCTTTAACCCTTTGAGTGCCAGACAGTATCATTTCCCCATCAGCCAAGCCAGTAAAAAGCGGTATTGAGCCAAAACATGACGTATTTTCACCCACTTGGCTTGGTCTGTTATAGCATCTTTAGTCCAAAAACTCAAGTTTACAGTATTTATGTTTTCAGCAACTTTCAAATGTACAGTATTATGTTAAAATATACCATATGGAATATGTTGTGTTTCATTAATTTTAACCATCTTGACCTGGTGGTGAAATATGGATTTGGCAGGAAAAGGGTTAACCCTTTGAGTGCTGTAATATTTCCCACAAAAATTTAAGTTCAACATTTAACAATTGTTTTTAAATATTTCTGTAATATTTTTGTAATTTTGGACCAAATGGATGTCACATTTCATTGGCTACAGTTTTCCATCAAAATTTTAGCAAAAGTTAAAAAAAATGACTGAAGTATATTTCACTAAGGTGAAAAACACTGACTTTAGCGCTCAAAAGGGTTAACTGTTAATTCTCATGTTTCATAGTAATAAGAAACTTGTTTATTTATTGTTCAGTATTAATCCAGTATCATCCATTAATCCATTACCACTACAAAGGTACAGGGCTACTTTTGTGTAGGGACGGGGCTTACAATCACAACTCTTCACTTTTACAGATCTTACTCATTCACTTTTGAATTTATACCAGTTATAAGGGGGAATTAAATGAAGAATACGTAAATACAATGCTGAGTCATGTTAACATGGTATCTATACTGTTTACAGAATGCCGTTTAATTCCTGGCTGTGTGTCAAGTGAAAAAGTGAATAAAATCTAAAGTCAAGTCTGTTGTTCACTCTTGATGTTCACAGGTGCTTCACTGTTGATTTGGAATATTTTATGTACAAGACTTAGGTGTTTGAAATGTGAACTCTCAGTCTCTGGTGTACAGGATTGTATTGTTGGCTGATATGCAGCTTTCAGCAAACACCTTTTCTTCTATAGAGGGCGCTGTGCAAATGACACCCTGCTCAAAATCAATTTTAAAAAAATCAATGTACGCTCTGTGTGTGTGTGTGTGTGTATATATATATATATATATATATATATATATATATATATATATATATATATATATATATATATATATATACACACCATTACTGAACCAGTATATGATAGTCAATATATGAGTATACAAATGTAAGACTTGGTAAAATTTTACAATTCAGTTTATGGTTTGCTATTATCAGTCTAGTTCCTCACAGCATTTTTCCTTTCATCATACATACAGCCCTGCTGGTTGGTGTCCACACCGATAAACAACTGATATTGCTCTTAACACATCAAGATCAAAGCTCTTTAACAAGACTCTGCTTGGTAAACACAAGGTAAGATACATCTACACTATACATATGTAAACCTAAATTTCAATAAAATGTCTGACTCATATATCATCCTTCAAGTTCAATAGAACAGAACAGATTTCTTTTTGCATATGCTACTTGAGACATGTTCAAATTGTAATGAAACTATTTTAGTGGGGCTATTTTTTTCAATCTTCTGTCAAAAAGTCATATAATTTAAAACACTCATCAGTTAAATATTAAATTTGGATATTGCTTCCATCATCAAACTGCCCAAATATGATAGGATTCATACAATACTTTGTAGATGTGCTTTGTTGAAAATATTAAAATTATGCAATAGAACTGAAAAACCCATAATAGCTGCAGATTTTATGTAATTTTTTCGTAATTTTATTGTCAAACCAAAGTTGGTTCATATAACTGTGCTAACGGAAGGACGTGTAGAGGTATCACTGCTCACTATTTGGACCATACCAACACGGTTGTGATTTTACAATTGGTTTATTACACATTCACAGCTATTGTGGCATTAATTGCTTAATTACTAAAAATTATCCCTTTTGAGTCTTTATTGGACTTAAAAGGAATTTCCCTACAAAAGTACTGATAGCAC
>LD348219.1:197904-227639 GCA_001465055.1 Ptychodera flava
GTGATATGAAAGGCGGCTTCTGAGGTGAACGCACTGAAACCAAACACGAATTTGACATTCGCCAGTTCTTCTAACTTTGGATAGTGTATGTTATGGTACAGTAACCAATCACGATGTGGCTCTCTGAATTTAAATGAGCCTGTTTTTGTCGGAAGATGAAGTGTTACACCCATTTCTTCGGCTTCGCGTTCCTCTTCTTCTGTTGCTTGTAGAGCTGTACAATGGACAGATATTCCCATGTCCTGTAGAAGTCTTATCGCCAGATGAAGACCATCGGTAACTCCTCCATGAATTGACGGTCCCCATCGATCACATACGATTACAGCCTTCTTTACCATACTCCTGTGAACAAAAAAGAGTTTTATGAAAGTTGGTTCGCATTGACAAACGGTGTTTTGTGTAAAATTTAAATGTATTTTATATACCTTCGCGTGTTTCTCCATTAAAACACCTTTGCCTTGAGGTTTAAAAAGTATCAGAGCTAAATCGTTACACATTATTTATCACAGAGTTATTATCTAGTTGGCGAATAGTCGGATATTTTGAATGCAGTTCGTCACCCTGACTCAGTGTCCTCTCACAGACTTCGAACTTTGATACTTTGGGGGAGATAAAAACAGGGTCTCATCACATTTTCCACTCTACACATAGAATTGTCCCAGGGCATGGGGTGTTATTACAGTTGTGATTGTTAAACCGTTACACATAAATGTCTAAAGGTTTCTGAGGTCAAAAGGTTAGGAAGTATCACAACGGTAATACGAATTTTAGGGATCAATCAATGCATCAAGTGATTTGTTATGAGTGTGTTTAACAACGATATTATTTAAAGGTTCCAACAATTACAGAATAGATCACATAAATACCCGAACTAATCTATCTATCTGATCGTCCATGCCAAATGGAAATGGCGTCCTTTCTAAATTTATAATTTTTCCCCCAGCAATACAATGATCCTAGATTTTGATTTATTTTGACGATTGCACACCAACTGCAAAGTACTTTATCTCCTTGAAACTCTTGGTCATGCTTGTATATTATGATCATTGCGACATTGAAATAATTTAGTAAGTGGGTCACATCCGACACTACTATTCTCTTCATATCGAACTATAGAGGGCACCCGTGTCACCTGACACAGGGCCTTCAAATTGCTGGGCACTCTTATTGTAGTGTTGGTCAGTTTATATGCCATTAAGTGTTAGAGTATTGTATGCATTTTTTCACAGCCGTACAGTTGTCGTAAGAATTTTCTCCTGCAAATATTCGTACAGGTTATTTGTGACACTACGAACGGCGCATTGGCTTGCCAGCTTACTAATTTGCGTCTGTATATTACCTTTTGGTGTTCGTTGTTGTTGTACTGCCACGTCGGCCGCCATTACCGTCTGGGCTTTTAGCAGGTACACCGCCTTTGCTGCCAGAAGTACTTGGTCTTATGTCAGAGCTTGCCATGCCGACTCTGGTTCTGAGCAAATCAAAGTCAAAGATGACTGACGACTAATGGGTTGACGTAACTGTGATCCAGGATAAACGAGAAATGTCAGAGAAAAAGACACGGATATGACTGAACTGTCCCAGAGTTGCACTGAGAACCCGTGACACAAGCCTTAGTAAATTATTAACTTTGCTTTTCAGTATAAAACGGCGACATGCGTCGTACTTTTGTTTGTAATATGTGTTTTAGGCCTATTGATTATCTTAGCTGCGTGGCGGATCATATGAAACATGTTATCGAGTCTTTTTTTTATAATTTCGGGAATGCCTCGCTAAAATTAGATCTTAACTCGTAAGTATGCTTGCAAAAAGTTCATACGTAACGTGTTCTCCAGCTAAATATGACCAATCCGATTGGAACTTTGGATAATTGGACGGAGAAGTAAGGTCGTTTTTACCTGCAAATGTAAGCTCATCTCCTTTTTTCTTAAGTTACACATTTGTAATATTACAACATTTAGACCGTTGTTACATTTATTAAATTTTGGTTGTAATGCTAACAATATTAAGCTTTAGAAGCGTAATTTTGAGCTCAGATGAAGATAGAAAGTTCAGGAATAAGAACGACTACTGGTGAGATAATGGACGGTGTAACTCAGAATATCTCAGAGATGACTATCTTGACCCCTATGATCACAATTGCAAATTCTCTCGCAATACAAGTACGCTAGGTAGCGAATGTCTGAAAATCAGAAATAAGAAGCGACCCATTTCACTAGTTATCGTTCACTTCGCTTCAATTTTGTAGTTATTTAAGTAATATGCTTACATTTTGTTCGTTTTCTTTCAACGTATATAGAGGGATTCCTAAAGAAATTTGAACAGAAATATTTGAACAGAAAATTGAACAGAAAAATCAAAGGAAAACATAATGACCAAGATATCATGAATTCCTGGCTGGATTTAAATTGTGACCACGTATCACACATATATACACGAATCAATAAGACAGAAGTTTGAGTGAATATGCCCTATAATCTGAATAGGGCGAGACATGGAAATTGAACTACGTTTGTCATATAGAATTTCGTTTAAGATCAAAGGTGAGACAGTGTTGAATTTACAGGGGCTGTTACATGTTCTGAAAATTTGTCAGATTTCAGAGTTATGTATTTTCGGAAAATTGGCCAATTTTGATAACTAATAAATAATTGTGTGCACAGTAAAATATTGATCCTGTTTCAGGTCTTTACATATAGCGATGGGACAGGCAGAAATGACCGGCCCTGTCACATCACTGTGTCTACAGCACTGTAGGTAGCCGTGTCATTAGAGCACTAGCCGCAGGCCTGTACATAAGCCCCTGTCACAGCAACAGGACGTCATTGCTTACAGAGACCTGTACCACAAGGTTGTGTGTGTAGTAGTTTACTACAGCATTACTGAAGCGTGCGTGCATGTTATAAATTTGCCTGGGCTTTTACAGCCAGCGTTATCGTTAGGAGTGTGATTAGCACAGTCCTGTTAACAATCTCTAATCATACTATAGTTTTGATGTTATTTCATGTCTACTTCCTCATCGCTACGTAGCCTGTGGGTGTATGAAAAGTCGATGCGCTTAAATACAGAGTTCTTTTCTTAAAGTTGTATAAAAGTTGTATAAAACGTCAAATACAACAAACTGCAAGGGTAATTCGTAGTTCTATTCCACTCAACACAAGCAAGCAAAGTTCAAAGACGTAAAAATCACCAATTATAAAAAACTACTCCATGTCCCGAATAATGTAATTCCCATATGGGGCTGGTTGGGTTTCCCCTAAAATAGTCTATACATAAATTAATTTACGACGTCACTGCACATCACTTCAATTTACAATATAATTCGTGTGTTGACATTACTCAATTGGGCATTGAAAAATACGACTTAGTGATTTACTTCATTCTTTTTTTAAATTGATGGAAGATTCTGGGGAACCTAGATTGAATCAATTTAGTGAATAACTGTTGTGGCAAGTCAGAATGGCGGTGAAGTGTTTGTCTCGATTGACCTTATCAAGGTCACCTTTTAGTTCGGCCTTTATCAGCACTGACGCTGAGATACAGAGGAATTTGGACACCTGCACTCAGACTATAGTCTGTATGTAAATAAGTGCCGCTAGACTGAAGCTGGACATGTCAATGTAGAGCGATTTATCGAGGAACCTAACGCCTGACAAATGTAATAATGCAAGCCTGATAGTTGATGACAGTTATTTATTTCTTTACATTTAATTTGAAATAATTTGTAAACAATCATAAGGGTGATAAATATTACAGAACATTTTTGAAAGGAATAATAGAAACAATTAGGTTATTTGGTAGTCATTTCTCGTGTGCTTGTGACAAACAGCAGTGCGTGAAAATGTATCGGAGAGGTTGATGAGATACATGTCTAAGACTAACTACTGGAAAATGTCAAATGTTTTGTTGTTCTGCTTTGTTTAATGTTAAGTTTATTGTTTGATTCCATTCATAATAGCGGCAAAGATTACAGCATGAGGCTAACCCCTAAAGTTTCAAACAGTATGAGCTCTAGCTGAGAACGCGACCGATCGAGTGATCTTGGTATCGCGATTAGCATCAAACTCCACGACATTTACATGTATTATTTTCTCAGATGCATTGACGTTGCATAAATAATCGACAAAAACCGTTTTGCAATACCCCTTCCGCACGCCGACTGAGAGTGGGTGTCCGTGACCAGAATCAGCTGTAACCGAACAACTTACTCCGCTACGCTGACACAATAAAGTCCGAATTACATCTCATGGAAAATTATTTTTATCAAGAATAAAAATCAGTCGGTCTATGTATTTGATAAAGATATTATCTCCCAGTATTCCTCACTCGTGTGACGTCATCGAAGACTCGTGTTTCCCTGCTCGCCTACCGGTTCGGTTGGATACTGCTGCTATGTTCTGGGAACCATTGTCTTCGATGACGTCACACTCGTTCGAAATACTGGGAGATAATATATATAACTATATATATAACTATATATATTACTATATATAACTATATATAGAACTATATATAGTTATATATAGTTATATATATTATCTCCCAGTATTTCGAACGAGTGTGACGTATATATATATATATATATATATATATATATATATATATATATATATATATATATATATATATATATATATATATATATATATATATATATATATATATACACTTTTGCTCACCAATGTTAGGTTCCTCTGAGAGAGAAATATCTACGAAAGAGATGTACGTGTGATCATAACCATTTTTCAGATTAATTTCAAGACTGTAATGTCCGGGTGGAAGGGCGGTGCCATTGAGATATTCTCGATGGGAATATATAAATCCTCCACCAGCCTGGGTTAATCTGTCTTCATCAGCTGTAACATTGACATGAGAGTTAATGTCAACGGACGTTAATAGTGATATCGACGTGACATGTGTACATCTTACTTAAAGTGGCATAGTTGTGTTAAAAATCAGTTATTTGATGAGACAGCAAAACAAATATTTATAAGGCTACAACTTTTAGGAAATGGTATGTTACGTAATTTTTTTCTTTACTTTTCGTCTTTAGAATAGATTTATCTAAAAAAACTTAATTTATTCCTAACAATTTTTACAGCTAAAGATCAACCATAATGAAACGGATGCTATTGAAATAAGCATTGTCATATGGCAGTGTTGCTGATGCTGTATAAATGGTTAAGGCAGCATATGACGTAAAATTGAGAGTCTTGAAAGAATACTCAAACTTTCCAAACGAAACTATCAAACATCCTCTTATGAAAAACAATTAAAACAAAGGGGAGGGAGTCGTCGTACAAATATTGTACTGGACAAAAACATTACCTACACTTGTGAATATTTGAATTTAAAAATAACCGCCATCCCTATAGCGAGAAAATAACTATTTATTTTAGTTTCTCAAAACTAATTCGTTGTTATTTGGTTAGCCAAAGAGCTTCAAACCTAACCTTAACAAGCAAAAGCTAACAAAAAGAATTGTTAAAAAACAGAGTCAAAACATCAGTTCTCGAAACGCCAAGATGATCATTTGTGTATAGTCTGTTCATTTTTACAGTTTTCGTGTATCGTTTGTAGAATTTTGTAATACACAGAGGAAGTAATATAAGTACTCACCATAAAAATCTGTCCGTGAAGAATGTCTGTCATCATGAATTGGCGTAAGTTTAATTTCAAAGCCTTCGTCGACATTTTTCCCATCCGACTGAAACACCATAAAAACATTTCTTCCACTGCTAGTCAATGGTTGTAGCAATTCGTCACCGCAAAATTTACCGATCTCAGGACTTGTCGAATCGCCGCCATCAAAAATAGTTATACTGTCAGCAGAGCATTGTGGAGAGTCTTCAAGTTTCATTTTTTTAAATTCAAGCTAAAAGATCGTTAGAAACAGAAATATATATGCTATTGAAATAATCCCTGAGCACGTTACAAGTAGCATCATTTCTCATTTAATATGAAAGGTTCTGAGGTGTGAACACATATATCATTATGTTTAGTCAAAACAGTTTTGTTTTAAACATCAAATTTAATTAATACAACAGCTTTGTTACTTTCAGTATGTTTTGTCATGAAGGCTCAAGAACGTGGACTAACGACTGACTTATCTCATAACATTCAATCTGTTGTGCACTTTCTTAATTATTTATTACAGCTTGAATAAAAATATACTTCAGTCAAGTTGATAGTTTGGTACCGACATTATTTGCATTAGTATACATGAGGTGTCATAAACTTCTATTAAACTTCTTGCAATTGCACGGCGAAGGATTTATATACTTATGAACCAATTGATCCTCCCAAGAAATATACTTCATAAGGGACATTGATACGCAGATAGACTTGGTTCAAGTCTGTGATTTGTGAATGTTTGAGTGGAGTGAACGCAATGATTTGTATTTTGCTTTCATGTGAAACGCGCGTGTGAGTGGACGCGATGAGTATGGTGAACGCGATGAGTGGTGAATCCGGCAGAAACTAACTCACTACTGCGCAGACTGAAACGTGACGCATTCAATCGCTAGGAAAACCTGGCGTGAGCTGCCAAATTCCCGATAGGTTTGTACGAAATAGGAGAGACACAACAGAGAAACTTTTATAAATGATTTCTTTTTTTTTAAATTCACCGACTTGAACCAAGTCTAATACGCAGATTACTCACCTCAATAAATGTATTTGGCGCCGATTCGATTGCATACTCACACCGCATATAATTTTCATATGGCGATACAGGCAAGCCTATGTTCTTCCTGCCATTCAGTTTTAAATGCTTGTTGCAGCTAACTGCAATAAAGAAATGGTGAAAAAATCGTAAGGAAATCTCCACTTCAAGAGACAATATCGCAAGCCACATACAATGAGATATTACAAAGAATAAAAAAGACGGTAAAACCTTATCTTTGTGAGAAAATTGTGTAAAACGTTTCATCACTTTTTTTAAAATTTTCTTTGCTTGTCAGACTGACTGGCTTCTCGATTATTGAGATTAAATATATTAAACCTAGCAGCGAGAAATGCCTTAAGAAAAGCAACACAATCTAAGACTTGTAAAAGGCACTTTAGTACAGTTTGGTTTGTGTCAAAATTTAAGTAGAGGGGATTGGCGAACATTTTTCAAAAAGCATTGGATACGTAATCCTAGAATGTTTACCTGCAATTGTCGAATTTTCAATGGTTTCAGGCATTGCCTGGTGAATAAACATCGAGGTAGCAATCAGTACAAATTTCATATAACCCATCCTTCTTTTACTTTTGTTGCCTACCTGCAGTTAAAAAGAGATCATAAATATTATTTTGTTGATTGCGTAGGCCATGCACTCCTCCTGTATGAAACTCAAAAGTAAAAATAAGCCAAATGTGTAGCACAGACTTCAATGTTAATAAAGTTATTTTACCAAAAGATGCAATACGTTTCACCCCTTATCTCAATACTAATGTATATTATACATATTGCCTCTAATACATATATGCTTATCGTTAGACTTTAACTGTTGTCTAGCAATCAATAGTTCGGTGAATCTTTGAATTAGGCCACAATTATGGTTAGGCCCGAGTGCAAGATTTAATTGACAAAATGTGCGGATATTGTCCTTCAAACTTTTCCCAACTACAATAATCGCTGCCTTGGTGGGCTAGAACGCGCGGCTTGGTTCTCTGTCAAGCGGCTTGATTGACATGTAATGGATGATTGATTGACATGTTTAATGGATGGAGGGCACGCGTCATACAATGCGCACATTACAGCATGCCGAAAATTAGAGACAGAACGTAACACAGAACCTGTCTGTCTGTTTAAAATGAATGGCACTCATTAGCAGGCTAAAAGAATGTCACTAACAATTTAACAATGAAATTTAAAAACATCAATTCAAAAAACGCATCAGTCTGTCTGTTTTCCATTAACCGCACATCACCTACTTCGAGTTATGCGCATGATATGGTGTATATAAAGTTGCAACGTCACAAACCCTATTTTGAAAAGTTCGACCTTATTTCTTATAGATGCATCTATCCACCAGGCAATCTTAATATTAGACCGCTGAGTTATTTAGATATTGTATGTCACTTTGAGGTTGAAAATTTAGGAAGGGCATTGTTGAAAATTTACACGTGACAGGGTTTTGTTCAGGGAGCATGATAATGTATTGTGGTCCAAAGAACCAGCTTTATCAGCTATCAGGACTTGAAGACATTCAGGGTCGTTAAACAATACCTAATCGAGTTGGCCATTATTGCAAGCGTTAATTGTACAGTACTGACTTGAAATAGATTATATTCATTGAGAATTACGATAAAAAGGTTTGATTTTGATTGCTCACAGATGAAGGTTACATATCTTATCAGCCGTAAGTCTTGTTCCAAGTAATGTCTAATAAATTAAAAATAAATTAAAATGTCCGCAAATAAGGGATTGGTCATAGGGTTAACCACTACATATTCAAGCTCCTCCAGCCCTGATGAGGGAGAATTTGGTGGAATGTAGACAGCTTCAATATACATGTTGATTTTAGGAAGTGCAACGTGCAGCCAGGCAGTCTCCACCATTACTTGTCTTTTTTTGCTGTTTTCTGCTGATCTATCTCTTCTCTGGATCGAGTAAAATTGATCAATTATATCTGCGTCAATTATATCATTTCGTAGCCACGTCTCCGTAAGTACAACTACGTCAAAGTTGTGTTCACTGAAATGGAAATTCACGTCGTTCAGTTTTGCACACTGCTACGACTTATTTGGTAATGGAGATGCAAAATTAGAACGATTACTGTTACTTACTTGACCAGGACTTAATTGAATATCACCACTAACTAGAAGACGGACTCTTGAACAGTTGGTTGGTATTATAGTTTGTATCACCGGGAACTGTTTGAGAGAAAGTTACCGAAGGGGTGGTATTTACCATACATTTTACGATAACATAAAAAGGTGAAAACGCTGGAAAGTGTCCCAGAATAACTTGCTGCATGTCGACCGGTCAACGCCATTGTGTGACCCCAATACGCCTTAAGTAGTTGAGCAATGCAGAGTGTCCAGACGTGACATGAAGGGGATGTTGGCTATTTTATTGAAGTGGATAAACCTTTGGTCATGGTGCGACGTGCGTTACCATAAGTAAGTTAACTTGACGAATACCGGAATGTTGCAGTCAGCCACTCAAAAGTAATGCTTCATAGTCATTATTATTCACAATTGTTTGTCTTCTTAATATAGTAATTAAATAGGCTACAGGCTTAAATATCTGAAGTCATACATAAAAGATAAAACTGAAAAATCCATAAGTTGCTTGTTTCCCTTGCTGCTTTACATCGCCCGAGCAACTATCTTTTGAAAAGTTGGAGGCACATACAAACCTCTGATTGCATGAGAACGTTCAAAGGGCAGTGCAATTCGTGTAGAAGGTATGCTTGAGATTAAATGCGAATTTTTCTGTCTCACAATATAGCAGTTGAATCGTGTACAAGTGAATGCTCATAATAAAACTATCGTGATTTACAATATGGTTATTTACATACATAGTTTACTACTATGTATATACGTGCACACCGATAAGCCCAACCTAAAATTCCCTGAATTGATGTCATGGATTTACAGAGGAAGTCGTAAATTCCCTACTGTCAATTCTATGAAAAAGCATAGGCGACTTCAAGGAATTACGAAAATCTATGTTTGTTTGATACTTCCGTTTGCTAGTTGTGTTACGCGCAGATAACGAAAAAAGGGTGAACTC
This sequence comes from Ptychodera flava, assembly GCA_001465055.1. Classification (NCBI taxonomy): domain Eukaryota; kingdom Metazoa; phylum Hemichordata; class Enteropneusta; family Ptychoderidae; genus Ptychodera; species Ptychodera flava. The sequence continues at coordinate 207,629 of LD348219.1, forward strand.
AACAGTTTCCACTTAAAACAAAATTTATTACGAAAATAAAACTTATTGCTAAGTCAGGGTGTTACGTGCAGAGAAAACGAACAAAAGGGTGAACTCAGCAGTTTACGTTTAAACACAGAGTAATATCAGACAGAGTGGCAACAGCTATTGTTTAAGGCGTGAAGCGGTTACGTAAGCAATCCATGTTTGCCTCGCCTCACGAAGCTCTTGGCTCTCTTTTCCGAAGAGTGCCGACCATGCACCCTTCGGTAATTTTCGGATTTTCACCAATTGTTAAGCGAAAGTATGTTCGACAAAGCTTGTGTTGTTGTTGTCGTGTGGTGCTGATCGGAATTGATGTGCTGGCGAAAACGGGAGTGTTTTGAGCTTCAGGAAAGTGGGTTTTACCGTTTTAAAAACTCCTCTAATATTTTTATGAATATATAATGAGTGTGTTTGAACCAAATTTGAAAGTCTTTTATCGATACTGTCTGGTTTTACTCAATGGTTTACGGTCAGTCATACCGTCTTTTACACGTGCGCCAAGAAATGACATGTTTATGAAACTGCTGGCGTGTTATGTTTTGATTGGCGTGAGGCAGTGTTTCTGGCCTGAGAGCTCACAAAGTAACTATGGTTGCTACGCGACTGGCAGTACGATGCCATCTCGTCGTATGTTTCGCATAATCTCGTGTAATTATCAACCACAAACCCAGCCTCCAAAAAGTTTAACACCTTTTAAGCTCATTTTAATATGAAAAGCCAATAGTCTACCGAGACGACCATGGAACAAAAGGCATGCAAGTGTTGCCACTCTGTTTATGTTACTCTGTGGTTTAAACAAAATTTATTACGAAAATAAAACTAATGGCTAAGTCCGGAATAGAGTACAAGCTTTAAAAGTGTACAGACTACTTATCTCAGCTGGGACGGCAAAGCTTCAGTCTCAGAGTTGTAACAGTCTGTTGGATGAATGAACAGTCCTTTGGCTTGCAGGCTTGAAGTTGCACAAAGTCCACAGTATAAATCCAGCGTTGGCAGTGAAGGTCTTGAAAAGTCTTGAGAATGACTACTGCTGGAGTTTCCAAAGACTTGAAGTAACACAAAAGAGACACAATCCCAAAAGTCTGACTGGAAGCTGGGCACATCCCTTTTTATACACATGTGCTTACATAAGGGCATATACGAACAATCTAGAACTTTTCTTGACATGCTAATTACTGTTCTAAAATTATCTCTCTTACACAATTAACTAAATTTCCAGTACATTCCAAACACGACTAATCGAATTCAAGGTTGTGAGGTCATTAAGGGCAGTGACCTTGAGAATGTTCTAGACTAATTGAACTCAAGTCATGATGAGTGTGGGGGAAAATGACCTACATAACGCACCCCCTCTTCAAAAAAGAAAATTTTTCAAAGAAAAATCTTTCTTTTACAAATGTAATCTTAAAAGTGTTAACAACAATAAACTCTAAATACGAGAGAGACAGTCTGCAATCAAATTGTCTCTGCCTAAATTTGATATGTCTAATGTCAAGATTAAACTCCTGTAACATTAAACTCCATCTTAGCAATCTCTGATTTTTGCCTTTAAATTTCTGCAGAAAAACAAGAGGGTTGTGATCAATGTAAACCACTATTGCCTGATTTGAAGAAGTGACATAAACTTCAAAATGCTGTAAAGCCAATATCAAAGATAAACACTCTTTTTCAATTGTAGAGTAGTTTCTCTGGGATATGTAAAATTTGAGTGAAAAAATAGCAAACAGGATGATCTATCCCATGACTATCCTCTTGCAATAAAACAGCACCAAAGCCGTATCATCAGCATCTACAGCTAATTTGAATGGCAAATTGAAATCTGGTGCACACAAGACTGAAGCACTTTGAAGTATGGCTTTAAGTGTATCAAATGCCTGTTGGCATTGCTCTGACCAACAAACTTTACTTTCTTTTTAAGCAAGTTAGTCAAAGGCTCAGCAATCGTAGATAAATCTTGACATAATTTTCTGTAGTAACCAGCCAGACTGAGAAAGCGCATCAGTTGTCTATCGCAATTTGGTATGGGAAAATTTGAAATGGCACTGATTTTGGCATCAACAGATTTTACCTCACCCTGTCCTACAGTATATCCAACATAAGTCACTCTCGCCCAACCAAACTCAGTTTGGCAGTCAACATTGCTTTGCTCAGTCTTTCAAAGAACTTAAGCACGAGCTTGATGTGTTCCTCCCAGGTTTCACTATACAGGACAATGTCGTCGACGTACACTTCACATCCGTCTAGCCCGGATATGACATCGTTGATCAGCCGTCGGAATGTCGCGGGAAAGTTCTTCATTCCGAATAACATCACCTTGTACTGGAACAATCCGTCTGGAGTAACAAAGGGTAGATATTTCACGAGCAAGATCCGTCAGAGAGACTTGCCAAAATCAATTCAGTAGGTCAAATTTCGTCACATACTTGGCTTTTCTCACTCAGTCGATGCAATAATTAATCCTCGGGATTAGAAAAGTGTCTGTCTTTGTTAAAGTGTTCACTTTCCTGTAGTCCATGCACATACGATAACTGTGATCTGATTTTGGCACAAGTGTGCACGGCAAACTCCAGTTACTTCTACTGGGTTCAATAAAGTCATTGTCCAGCAGATATTTGACTTCTTCCCGGAGATATTTCACTTACGTTGGATTCAGTCTGTATGGATGTTGTTTTACAGGCTTAGTCCCCAACATCAACGTCGTTATAAATGACGTTTGTTCTCGTTGGAATATCTTGAAACAGGTACTTACATTAGAGGAGCAGTTCTTTCACCTGTTCTTGTTGTGACGGCTGGAGGTGTGCCAACTTTGCAGACTCAAGATTCTCCAGGATTTCTGAGTTCTGAAGTTTGACCGAGCCCAGCTTTGAATTAAGAGTATTTTCATTCAAGTCAATTCAAGTCATAATGTTTTGAACTGACTGCACTGACAGGCTGTGTTTAAGTAGGATTATTCCTATCCGATTATGGCTTAAGAATATTTATGTGACATAGTTGTTTTTGTTTTTGCCTGTCAGGTGTTTTTATTATGTAATTTAAATCGCTCAATTTCTTATCGATTAGATATGGCCCAAAGTAACGAGCATGGAGTTGTTTGCCAGGAACCAGAAGTAGAACAAAAACTTTTTGACCTGGTTCAAAGTTCCGTTTTGAGGTGTTTTTATCGTAGTTGATTTTCATTGACTGCTGAAATGACTCAAGATTTTCTCTGGCTAATTCACATGCCTTAGAGAGTTTTGTACGAAAATCTTAAATATATTGTAAAATATTCAGACAATCATTATTGCCTGATAGGAATTTCTCTTTGAAGAGCTTAAGTGGGCCACGGACTGTATGTCCAAATACAAGCTTAAATGGGCTGAAACCAAGAGACGCGTGAATTGACTCTCTAACAGCAATAAACAGAAAATGAATTCCTTCATCCCACTGCTTCTCTGTGTCAAAAGAGTAGGTCTTAATCATATTTCTCAAAGTTTGATGAAATTACTCGAGAGCACCCTGACTTTCTGGATGATAGGCGGATGACCTATACTGTTTAATGCCCAGCTAATCCATTACTTATTGAAAATACAAGACATGTGTGACAAGTTTTACAGAAATGTGCCGTAAATCCTGCTTGAGATTAGGCCAATAAAAATGACTAAGAAGTTAATGATAAGTTTTTCTGACTCCTAAATAACCAACCGAGGGGCTTTCATGGGCCAGGCGCAATATTTCAGCACGATAGGGCCTTGGAACCAAACTTTGATGTTTTAAAGCCCAATTGTCATCAACCATGACATCTTGAGGTCTCCATCCACGCATGAGAATACCAGATTATGTATAAGAGGTAACAGAGCTATCTGAAGTTTCACCTTCATCATCTACCCTATCAAACAAACACAAAATATCTGGGTCTTTGTGTTGTACTACAATGAGATTTGATCTAGAAAATGTCTGACCTTGGTCAGCAGAGGTTTTACTGGAAGTTTCAAATCCACAAGGGATAACGGAATGATCCGTGTCAAACACCTGAGTAAGAATGGTGTCATTTAAGTAAACATCTGTGACATCATTTTTGAGAATATTTTGATTCTCAGAAGTTTTCTTTGACATGGCTCGAGTAATAGCACTTGAAGGGAAGCGGCCCGGAATTTCTTCCTCTATTGGCTCTGGTTTCTGATCTAAACTAGGATTATCAGTCACAAGTGGATTTGTAATGACCTTGTCCCCAGTAAGGTCGTTTCCAAGAAGAAGATGAATCCCTTCAAAAGGCAAAACAGCTTAATACCTTAGTCACAGGTCCAGAAACAAAGTCCGAACACAATTAGACATTATGGAGAGGAACAGAAATGTAGTCATTACAATCTACCCCCTTAATAAGAACTTTAGAACCTGAAAATGACTTTTCAGAAAACGGCAGGGTATCTGCCAACAAAAGAGAATAGGAAGCCTCAGTATCTCTTAAAATTTTGACAGGGGTAGCGGACGAACAATCACAGAAAGTGATACAAAACCATCATGAATAAATGGTTCAAAAATACCCATAATGCTACATGTATCTTGAGAAGCATTGACGTTGACCTCATTAATTGGGCATAAGAGGGGTTTGACCTAAAAAGATGTGTTGCACACATTATTAGACTGTAATTGAGTTGATGAAGAAATAAAGCCGGTAGGCTTAGATCCACTTTGACCACCTTGACCTTCATGTTTTCTTTCCAATTTGAAACAATTTGACACAAAATGGCCATCTTTCTTACAATAAGTACAAGAACGTGTACCAAACTGTTTGTCAGAAGGAGATTGAGACTTGGGATCTGATGATGTGGAAGTGTTACTTGAATTTTGTGAACTGTTGTCACTTGATTTCCTACTCTCCCTTGAGAAATTTTTGGATAAAAAGGAGGAGTTAAATTTCCCTGCATTGTTTCAGTATGAAAAAGACTGGGAAGGTGTGCTGTGGAATGAAGATTCATGGGTTAATGAATAATCAACGGCTAAACGTGCTGCAACCTCCAATGAATCTGCCTTTTATTCATTGATAAACGTCTTGATGTCACTCCGAATGCACCTTTTGAATTCTTCAATTACAAACTTATCGTTGACAGATTAGTACAACATTTACAGTTAACATAACGAGCACTAGCAACGCTCAAAATATGCCCTAAAACAAAAATCCTTATAAGCGTCCAGAAACTCCGGTTGATACCGGGTCATGTTAATTATAATATGACACCACACACCGGATCGCTCACTATAGAGTCAGTCAATAGTGGCTAACTCACTCAATAACGAATCTGGCTTCTCGTCCTCGAGGACGAAGATGACTTCATTACACAACCAAGCGGAGGGGATACAAAACAAGAGAGCGACTGATGAAAGAACCCTATTTTGGTTCCGAAACACCGTAAAGACGAATCACTCAATCAACAAACCGGTTTACCGGGGACCCAGATCACATGACTAGGGTCAAAACACTATCGATTCACCGGTGTCTCGCCATGTATTCCACACAAAATAAATGCAATGATCCTTTTATTCACCATATCGTAATACTAAACAATCTTGGTAGAGCCGATATGTGGAGTTGCCCTCATTTTCCTTAATATCTAAGGTCCATTTGCGTTACCCTGATTGGTGTGACCTAATGCGTTAGGTCTCATTACTACGTATTATTCACTTTACAGCTCCATCATTGGTTAATGTGTAGGTCCGGTCCTCCAGTGTTCACTGCCTCATTATGCAATGCCCCACGTGCTTCCTGGCTGCTGCTGAAGTAATAGGTTATTCGTGATGTTCAGAGATCAGCCGAAAGTTACAACGACAAATACCAGACAAACCTTAATGCGTTCAATTTCCATGTTATTGCTTATCCCTGTCCCTTTATGCATTACAAGCATGCTTGCTCGTTTTATTCCAATTGTTGGTTACGTACAAAGTTTACGCTTTTCATTTTCATTTTGATTTGACGGGGGCATTGGCCGCATCGACAACAGTGAGGCCAGTAAATGATAAAAGGAAACAATAGAGCTTCAAGGGAAACACATGGGGTTCATTATATAATTCAGTAAGCCGTCTACCATGTTCCAAAGATCGAAAATTGTGACCCTGTGAGAACAGTTGTTCGCAGTCAACTGACTGCAGCTGGAGCCAGCCGTCATAGATTCTTGTGGGTCAGTCGTACCGGTCGTAACCTACATATACTGATCTTTGGACAGACTTGTATGAATATCTTTCTCGCAAACTCTTGGAGAAATGCAAAATTGACTTGATCAAGAAATTTATCAGAGCCATTTGGCAAACCTGCAAGAATCCACAAACACTCTCTACAGATTATTCAACATGGTATAAGATTATATCCGTTTATACTGTAGTGTATTCACTGATTTGCATGGTCCTAAAATTACAAACTTTTAAGACCTGAGTGCCGATGCCAATTTCGTTAAAAATTACTCAATGTATCTATCTATCTATCTATCTATCTATCTATCTATCTATCTATCTATCTATCTATCTATCTATCTATCTATCTATCTATCTATCTATCTATCTATCTATCTATCTGTCTGTCTGTCTGTCTGTCAGTCTGTCTGTCTGTCTATCTATCTATCTATCTAGATACCTACCTACCTATCTATCTATCTATCTATCTATCTATCTATCTATCTATCTATCTATCTATCTATCTATCTATCTATATATATATCTTTTAAATTTCTACTTCGTATAGTACTATACATCAAATTTCGTGGTTGGAAACAATTTACATTACAGAATGATTTTAGTATTTAAAGTTACACAGAAATAAGGATTAAACATTGAAAAATACTATACTGAAAAATTATTGACTATTGAAATAAAACACTGACATATGCAATTGAAGAGAACACAAAGCTGCAGAGGGTATTTGCTCCATTCAATCATTGCAAATAATATTGGACTCTTTTGTTGGACAGAATGTACAAGTTGAAACACTATTGAAAATGTAAAATGCAGCTGCTTTCAGCTAGATATCAAGTATGACACATTGAAATTATAGAAATTTGAAATTACTACTCCGAGAGGATTTTGATTTTGTACATTTCGATGACATGGCCATAACAATTATTGTGCCGTTTAAGGTCTCTTGCGCATGCATCTACCGACTCCCAAAAGTTGAGAACACCGTTGTCCCCAAAAACACACAAAGATAAGCATCTGGAAATAACTAATATAGGTAATGTCTTCATAGGCGAACATGTATAATATCAATGAGTGTAAATTGAATAGCAAAGCAACTATTTTTCTCTTTTTAAAATCGTTTCTTTATTTGTACGAGATCGAGTTTAGAATCAAAGTGGTGATGTCAAAAACGATATAAATTAAAGTATATTTTACAACCAAGGATATTGCATTAAATCTAAATCCACCAACTTATCTTCAAGTCAGTGTTTCCGTTAGCGCAAAAGTCCTGCGTATTTTACGCAGTTCTCTTTATTTTTACTCATAAAAAATAAACAGTGCATATATCTGTACGCAATCAATGCAGCAACACATTAAAGTCGCTTTTCTCCTAGTGATAAACAAACCCGACGTGTCTTTGCAAACAAAAACAGTACAGTGAAAGGCATTACACAGTATAATAAATTACCCACAATACTCTTTGATTTGTATCCTTGGAGGTTACTTTTCTAAAAAGTTTTTCAGTTCTGCATGTAAGCACAAGTGTGCAGCATCAGAATAATTTTTAAATAATATCTAGTAAAAGTGCGTTTAGATATTCAGTGAAAGTTTGAAAATAACCACCTAACAACCATAAAAGTCACATTCTACAGGTACTACAAATGCCATACTTTTTAGGCAGCAAGTTATGACGAACTGAAGGGGTCATTCTCTGAGAAAACTTAGCATGCAAATTTCTTTTGTCCCTTCCATTGCAAAAATTCAATATTTTTTTTGTTTCATAAAACTGGTGCAACTAGTCTTCCTACTTTCCATCACATTATTCTGTATGGCTGAGGACATAATCTCTGGCAAATTTCACAAAAATGCTATCTCCTCTCTCAATTATGCATAATTGTCCAAATGATTTAAAATGAGAATTGAGAAGAATGGAGTGCATAAAAGTGCGTTTCCAAAATTTTGATAAATAGTCTGCGAATTTGTCTTCACATGGGACACATAGTAGACTTCACTCAGGTATCTCCGAGGATATAAATCGCAATGAATTATGGGAAATATACAGTACTCTGCACTACGTAACAAAGATTGCGTAACGGTTTCGGGCGTCAGATGCTCATTTCAACAAACTACCGCAGGGAAAAGGCAAAATTTTCTCCTGGAAATATTTCATTCACGTATAATTCACAGTATCACATAGAATGCCATGAAAAGTGAAGGAATTCTCGAAAAAGGTCATATCTAACTAGATATTTTGACAAATAGGCATGAGTATCTTTCTTCATATACTGGGATCGGGCTGCGACCACGTTCAGGCATCATCCAAAAGTACATGGGATATTGCATAATGAGGCAGTGAACACTGGAGGACCGGAACTTTACATTAACCAATCAGGAAGGTGTAAATTGAATAATACATAATAATGAGGCCTAACACATGAGGTCCCTCCAAGACTGCTCCGAAAGTGGGCCTTAGAGAAGCGGATTGACCAATCAGAGCATGCTGTACATGTGTGTAGGACGTGTAATATAGGTCATTTTGAAACAGGACTATAAAACTAAACTTCAACAACCTAAGCGAAAGTTTGACTTTTCCCTAGATTTTACATTGTATCTGAAACCCGAACCGCATCGATGCCACCAGACACGATCATGACCAGTGAATCTTACTGATAGTGATAGGTACAAATTGGAAACATTATGTGCACCTTCAACCTTGTCTGTCACGAGTATTTTCGATGCGGTTGGATTTTTGTGGCTCATTTACGGCTGTAAACGAAGTAATTCACCGCCCAGATACTTAAGCTCAACAACAGGAAACTTGTCGTAAAGCGGTTCTATCATGATTCACTGTCAACTGATATCTTATCGCGCAGTTACAGCGATGTATTCATTGTTTCGCTTCGATAAAGTTTATGTGTGCGATGTGTGATAGTGAGCGTACGTGCGTGAGTGCTTCACGAACTCTACAACGTGTGGAGCGGTCTCAGTCAGAAAACTGTAACAACTTAGCTGGCTATTGAACCACTCTTTTTGAGAGTTGGCATTTAACCGAGCGGTTCTATCTGTTGTTTCTCCGCTAGGCGACTGATGCCGTATGTTGTGAGTTCGAACCCGATTGAAAACTAGCCGCATTACATGTAATCTTCAGCAGCGTAGACGATACGAAAACACTGCACCGCTGCGGGACAGGCTGTAGACGATGACAGGTGTCGGCAAATGATACATATGCGTTTGTTCGTATATTTTTGGGACAACTTTACTTGTGCCTAAGTGCAATGCTCTTAAAGTGACTGCAAACAACATAATTTTGACCATAATCACAATGACGTTTCGGATTGTCGTTTGTCTTATTCGCTTAGCTGTTTTATATGTACATATACCGACGAAGGTCATGCATATCAGAGAAGGTCACGCGTACGTGTCGCTGAAAGTAGTTCGGACACAGTTAAAATATAATTCATATTTTTACTAGTTAAAATATGGGTTCATATCAATACTGTCTGAACAAAAGAAGAACGGCAATACAGGCATAGCATGTATGATAAACGTAAATATACTGAACATATATCAGGCATTTGGTCCAATGATGTGTCTTCTTAAATCACTATAAAACGATTGCGATCAGTGCCAGTGGTGAGCAGACACTTTAGTTAGCTTACTGCTAATATTAGGAAAAAAATAGAAAACGGCCAGTGGCATGCAAGTTAAACGAAAGCAACAAGGTTAATTTATGCATATTGGAATAGAGATGCCAAGAAAAGCAAACACGATCATGTCACATAACAAAGCCTAAACGGTTGTCATTGTGTGAATTGTCAGGCAGTATGGAATGGCTCGGAGAGGTATGTTTGGTTTGTAAATTGTCATCATTTAGAGCAACGTAAGTTTTCTAAATCCAAGGCTTATTGCCTGGTTGTATGTTTAAAACTGAAAAAGGACCAATCAGACGGCTTAAAACTTGGGAGACACTTCACGTAAGCCATCGGCCATCAATTCCAGCAAATTGTTTATAGAGACCCGATGACGCTGCGGAAACGGAATGACGTGGAATTCTGTTTCATGTGTGTTGTTTATGCAATTCATAACGATTAATACAGTACATCAATCAATAGTTTTAAGTAAATAACTACAAACACATATTTAAATTGCATAGTCAGAGAAATGTCAATAAATGCGATTACTTTACCTTTGCGTGATACTCTGTGAAACATAATATGCGCTTTGCATTTATTTATAACTTCTACCAGGACTGCGTTCAGGTGTTGAGCTTAAATCTAAATAGTCGGCTGATATTCCTTGTGATCAACAAATCTGTGAAGTTGGTCTTTTTAAGTTTTATTCTTCTGAAATACTCTTTCAAAAAGCAAACGGAAATTCGTATCAAACCAACACAGATTGTCGTAGTTCCTGAATGTAGCCTACGCTTTTTCATAGAATTGACAGTAGGGAATTTACGACTTTCTCTGTAAATCCATGACGTCAATTCAGGGAATTGTAGGTGGGGCTAATCGGTGTGCATGAATATACATATGTATGTAAACTATGTATGTAAATAACCATATTGTAAATCACGATAGTTTTATTATGAGCATTCACTTGTACACGATTCAACTGCTATATTGTGAGACAGAAATATTCGCATTTAATCTCAAGCATACCTTCTACACGAATTGCACTGCCCTTCTGACGTTGTCATGCAAACAGAGGTTTATGTGCCTCTAACTTTTCAAAAGATAGTTGCTCGGGCGATATAGAAGCAGCAAGAGAATCAAGCAACTTATGGATTTTTCAGTTTTATCTTTTATGCATGACTTCAGATATTTAAGCCCTTAGCCTATTTAATTACTATATTAAGAAGACAAACAATTGTGAATAATAATGACTATGAAGCATTACTTTTGAGTGGCTGACTGCAACATTCCGGTATTCGTCAAGTTAACTTACTTATGGTAAACCACGTCGCACCATGACCAAAGGTTCATCCACTTCAGTAAAAAAGCCCACGTGTCCTTCATGTCACGTCTGGACACTCTGCATTGTTCAACAAATTAAAGCGTACTGGGGTCAAACAATGGCGTCGACGGGATGGCATGCACTAAGTTATTCTCGGACACTTTCCAGCGTTTTCACCTTTTTATGTTTTCGTAAAATGTATGGTAAACACTACCCCTTGGCTACCTTCTTCAAAGGAAACAATCACCACCAATGATGAGTTGAGTAGGATGTCACGTGATCGATTTTCTTGAAAGACTCGCTACCTACTTTTAGACATTGTCTGTTTCTATAATTTGTTTCCCATGATCTCGAGAGATTGTAGCTTTTCTATACTCTTACAGGCATACTGCACTTCCTCATGTTTAACTCTGTTTGTTACACTATTGAAAGTACACGGAAATACAGATATGCAAATATCGAAATGTGATGTCAGACTTAGTTTGATTATGGTCGAGTTGCTTTCAAGGCATGTTTATAAGGTTGTCGGACTGGGTTGGTCTACGGCCGAGTGACCCGACTGCTTGTCAAGCAGATTACTAGACTGAGTAAGCAGATTGTCAAGTAGATCAACCGGACACTGTGGTACATATATTACATTTACGCCTCTTTAAAATTTTGATTAACTCGGTATAAGTTATACAGCAAGGGGAGCGAAAATGATCACAGGCACTGTTTGTAAATCTTAATTTTAAAATGAACGAAAATTAAAAATATCACACTTTGTATAACATCTTATAACAGCAGGTTTTAAGTCTATGTCTTCACTCCAATTAATTCAACTATTGCCTAGTATTCTTGAAATTCATACCCCATTTGTTAGTGTAAAATTGTGACCTGAAAGCCCCCATTAAAAGTAAGTTTGCTTGCGTATGTTTTTTGTTTTCAATTTGACACATGTGTTGCATATGAATGTTAGCTGACATAGGACTGTCACCAAATTCGCTTATTTTTTCGGTAGAACTCATTATAGTCCTCGATAATAGTCGAATGTGCAATTTATATATTAGATAAATTTAATGAATGCACGCAGTACGGGAAAAAACCGGAGGTAAAAATTCTATAGAAAAAAAACATTGACAAATTTCAAACATTAATGTCTATCTGTACTCCGACCTGCCGGTATGTCATACCTTGCAAATGGATTTGATTGAAGAATTTTCCTAAAATTACAACTCGCTTTTTGATTCACCGTTTTCTTCGTTTGTTTTTTTGTTTGTTTGCTTTCTCAGGATCGTCAGGATAGGACTTTATACAACAAATTACTCTGCAAACTGTACGGTAACATGAATCATCACATAGTGCACTTACCGACTTCCGCTTGTGAAAGTAGCAGCCAGCCAGTACAGAACGCAGGCGATGAAGGAAAACTTGGTTTCAGTGAATGGCATCTTACTGTTTCAGGGTCTCGTCTGTCACTTTGGTTATTTCTGCACCTGTGGCGAGTGCCACCATTACGGACTCTACAACACAGCAAGCGTCGTAAAATATAGGACAACTGCAATCATCGGAGGGCAAAAATGAATTTCCTGCTTGGCTTGATTTTTAGCCTCACAGTGATCTGGGTCTGCGTGAAAACAGAGGTAAGCAAGCGAGAGCGAATATTCTGCATGACTGCTCGTAGACCTGGCTCCTTTTAGTTTTCAAATGCAAATTTCGTCAGCACCCTCGCCTGTCACGTACCAGTCGCAGATACTAGGTGAGCAAAAGAAAACTAAGTTGAAAAAGGGCATTTGCGAGGATTGTGCAACATGAGTTGATGTCTTCGCTGGGCATGTGGAACGAGCTTAGTATGAATCGTGTTTGTTTGTTATCCCAAGGTGAAATTTATCGATGTAAATCGATGTAAATCATACTTTTCAGTTCAAAGGTCAAGTCACGTATTAAGGATAACTTTTCAATTATATGTTATTTTTTTTTAAATGGAAAGCAAAAGGAAATTAAAGAACCAACTCTATCGCGAACCGGGGGCAAACATTTCAATTCTTTTATATGAAAGCTGAGGTAATTTTCGAAAACTTCGACCCGAGTGTTGAAAGAAGAAAACATTAGAAGGGCTGCTGGTATGGCCGCAGTGACGTATACCAAAATGTCACTGTATATACAAACCTGCTAGGTGTTGTTGTATTAAAATGTTACAATTGCGCCTCAGCTTTTGAAACACAACTGCGGTGACCTTTTTGCCTGCATTGCTTTATGCTTTACAATATCATTGCTTATCTTATATGGCTCTGCCATTGGTGTTGCGCCAGAGGTTAAAGCCACAACTTCTATTTCCTAAAGATGCACTTTCGACGCTCACAGGGTAATCCATATGCATAGTAATAATTGATTGGTTATCAGGGGAGTGAAATAAAATAAATGTTACTTGCTGTATACAGAACGGCCACTACACATTGCGTAAGCAATAAATTCAAACATCCAGTTTACCTTCCGAAGATAACAGTTCACTGTACATGCTGTGTCACACCAAGGTATGTAGGTATAGATTTTCTGTTCAATCTGTCAAAAAGTTGGACATAAATTGGCAATTTTAGCCATGATAACAATCCCCGTTGTCTTTAATAAATAAGGGACGTATTGTGACATAATTTTTTCAAGAGCAACTGTACCGCCTAAGCTGAAAACCAGCGCTTCGTCTAAAAACTAGTAATCTGAGTAATTTTTACATCTAGTTATTGACACAGAGGGCGCTTTTCTAAGTGTGAACTTCGATCCTCTTCAACCTCAATGCGAGCTTTCTAGGCGTGTGTCCCTCGCTCATATGCACCACATTTTCTCTTTTTTCAATTTTTTAGGCGTGATGGTAACGACATTTTTTATTTTGTAAGAGGTGTGGAATAATACTACTTAATCGATATGGTTCTTTTTTATTAATTGAGTTTTAAGAAATAATACTTCGCATGTTCCGTACTTGTTTCTTTACAAGCACTAACAGAGCACCATGGCGGCGCAGGCGCGTCGGCGCTTATGTTTAGTCGGGTACACTTCTGGTTACTTGCATAGTATATTGAACCAGCACATGCGTAGTCAGTCAGCCACTGGCGCATAGGAATATCAATCTGAAAGCGACTGATTCATACGCAGTGACGTTATAGTTCCATTTTTTGTTTTAACTATTGGTAAATATCCAAGTATGTTCGTTCTTGATGGGCATACTGGCAAAATCTTGTTCGAAGTCCTCTTGTTTAATACGTCAATACAGCCTTCTTGCATGTAAAGTCTGACCTTACGGCTGACAATAAGTCCGATGTTAAATTTAGTCGTAAGTGGTAAAATTCGAAATTGCAATCGGTGTGTCGAGGACATCCTTACGGGAGAAGACGGAATGTCTTCGCTTCCATGAACAAAATGACGGCAACGTGTCGTTCAGATTTTACCTAAAAAGTAATATGAAGCCATGTTATCGTGACCACCTCCTTGCAAAATATACATCTAATTATAAGGAAAATACTGAGAGTGGACGTAAGGGTTCTCTGTATGTCTGTCTTTACTGCCTTCCCTGCCAGTGTTTGCGCTAAAATAAAAGCTTTACTTTCTACAGTAGGCACTTTTGGCGTCGATGTGCTAACTCGGAGGGAAATAACGAGTGTCTTTGTGTCAGTCCTCAGTTCTCTTTTTTTAATTTCAAATGATGAATCATTTGACTGGGAGACTTCAGTCTGTTCCCCTTATACAATTCAACAGACTGGCTCGTGGCTATATCCAGGGCGGAACAAAAAATAAAAAAAAATGAAGATCAGTTATAACGCGGAAAAAAATATCTCTGAGACTACAACCATCATGTCATCTGGCTGTAAATTCAGTAGCTCTTAATAAACCTCGCTGTAAACAGATATACTCCTGTATCTCAGCGATTAGATTAGGGTAGAACCAGCCTCGGAGACAGATATTCGGACTCTCAAACTTTTACAATTCGTTTCTGATCTATAAATTATGGGTGTTCAATTTAATGCTCTTGTGTAAGAGAAAATTTAACCAATGCAGTTTCTCAAGAGTCATTTTTATCCCTAGAGTTAACACATGTAGACAATTTTGAATTAAAATATCGTTCAATCTTGAGCAATTTTTTTCTTCAGTAAGAATTTACACGATGACCCTCCGATTGTTATTATTGATGTATTAAGATAATTTTGAAAGTTTGAGCAAAAGTTTAAGTCTTTCAATTTCGAGGCGCATACTACCTTAAGTGTGAAACAAAACTTTAATATGATTTCTTTACCTGTTATAGATATCATTATGCAATTTGCAACAAATTGGATAACCACTTTGTAAATAAGCTACGCTCGTTTCCTCATTGACCTGGTAACAAGTGAGGAGTAAAGGGCCGAAAAATGTAACATTTGATGACATTCATATTGTTGTTGTTCCTGAGATAACGAAAGTCTTCCTTCTCCCAGTCTCGAGATGGATTAAATCCAAACAAGACGCAATGCCCATAAAATGTAACTCCATTACTGGCAAGGGGAACTCTAGTCTTTACTCAAAACTCAGTTTACAACTACAGCCTTGTTGAATCCATATACTAGTGTTAAAGGTCGTGCTGTTAGTTGTACAACGGGTATTCCGATTCCGAGAGTAAAGCAAGATACTGTGCACTGCAAACAGAATAGCTATTATGGAAAATATACCAAAAACCTTGAGGTTACACTAAAAAATACAGAACATAAGTACTCTATAGGCTGTCGAATTAATCTGACGACATATATTCTGGAAGTGTGTTTGTTATTAAGTGTATATTGGGCTTTAGGGCTTGACAAGTCACTCGTTGCTTGTGTCATTATCTGTCTTATATCGACATATCGTATTGAATCGAGTACGTTCGAATGTTCGAACAGCGCGTTTGTTCTAGGTTTGCGAAGAGCGAACCGTGAGCTATGCATACCTTGTTTAGACACTAATTGTGGCACTTTCCGTACAGCCTCGATCTGATTGCAATCCGATGTTAGGATGAGTCGGTCTTTTACGCTATCGAATTACGATCTTTTTCTGCGGTCCTCCCCTCGCTATATCTTAAGCGGAGGACTGCAGATAAAAAAGACTGTAATACGATATTAGCGAAAAAAAAATCGGCCCATTACAACATCGGATTTTAATCAGATTGCGCACAACCCTAAATCCCTCAATGCCGTTCTCGGTAATTCTTTGGAGGTCGCCCTCCAATCCAATAGTTCAATCTTCCTAAATATTTCTTTGTTTGCTTTGTTTATTCACTGTGACAGTTGAGATGACATTTCTTGTCGTTTACGTAGGTCAGTTGTGTTTGTGAAGCGGCCGTGGCTTTATGAATTCCATAAATCTTGAACTTCAGAAAAATGATTCCTAAAGTTGCTTTCATCGATTCAACAAAACGACCACCCTGAAGGGAAATTTCTCTGATGTCACTCCCCAGGCACTGACGTCGTTTAGGTTCACTTTCAAGGCAAAGATTCTTTTGGGGGATTTGCAGCACATATGTATGTAACTAACCAGAGTATTTCTTAAGGTTTTGTTTGTTGTTGTTGTTGTTGTTTTGGTAGGACATTGTGAAGTTTTGTAAAGAGTTTGGCATATACAGCATCTGAGCAAGCGCAGAAGTCGGCAATTAAACACTTGTCCATCGTTCCTCTACTAAATTTTGCGCACATTTTACAATTTTGAATTTTGATTACTGAAACTGTCCCACTTGAAACGAACACTATCAGAAAAAAAATCTCCAAATACCTGTGATATACGATGAACTTCTGCCTTGTATTTTTTTTCTGTTTTGTTTTGCGGAAGTGAGTGTATCTTGAACACCGTGCCATTTACTCGGTTGCAAGCTTTTACTGACAAGTAAGAGATCTGTACATATTAGTGTGCCTATTACGCAACCTACGTTTATAATAGCATTTATTTACAACGCGCCTCTTATGTAGTAAGTATTGGCTTAAAGTTCTTTATTGCCATGTAGTTACTTCTCAATCAATTCACAATGACCTTTCAGTCCTGGGTAACGGTAGGTGCTAACAACTTGGTTCATCAATAGAGGTCACGAATTGAGCGCACAGATCCACATGCGGATGCCAGTGACAATTATTTCAAGCGTTAACTTCCGCAAAGCCCGATGTTCGTAGCAATCAACGCCGAATGTTCAAAGGTATTTTTGCATAATGTAGTCCCCCAGGGCCCTTATTTGAATTACAATACTTATATTCATTCGAGACAGCATCGAGTGTATAGAGATGCTATATGTAAATCTTTTTTGAAAATATATAACATGCTAATATTCTGACGTTTGTATTCACGTCTTCATTTGTGACGACCCCCCAATTGAACAACCTCATAGGTCTTGTGTACTTTCGCCACGGTTGAGCCGCGATAGTGCCGTGCACGACTGGCGTTAAACACGACTCTGCGTTGCCGTGTGACCTTTGACCGACTATTACGTCTGCGGTAATTTGCATGTCACCTGAGACGTCAGTCACCCTGGAAGAAGTTATAAAAGTCAATGTGTTATTCATCACTCTCCTGGTTGCCTCGCACTTTAACCCTAATCAGCACAAATGGGGTCCGCCTGGACCCCAATGGAATATTTTTTCTAATATTGTTTCTCTAAATGCATGTCAACTTTTCTCCTTTTATGTATTTGTCAGGTAACCATTTAGCAACAATGCTGTGAATTTATTTTGCTATTGGGTGATCTATTGAATTTTGAGAAAAAAAAATCAGTTGGGGTCCATGCGGACCCCGGACAATCATATCGAAATACGCTGTTGATTCGGTATCTCTATTGTGTCCCTTGCAAAAAAAATACTATTCTAACCCACTTTCAATACACTAAGAGGTATGTGACATATTATGCATCTGTTACACTACCTTTTCATACTTGTTTAGGTTGTATAGCATGTGATTTATTAGATATGGCACGTTTCCAAGCACATTACACAGCAGGCAAAGGCATCAAGTCGGGGTCTGGTCAGACCCAAGACATTATTTGTGACGTTTTATTGATTTTATTCTCAAAATTGCCTCTCTGTATGTTAAATATGATACTCATGGTCTGTTCAGAGGTAAAAAAAAAACTTTTGTTAAGTATTCAGAACATGGATTTGGACAGAAAATAACCAAACTGTACTTTTCTCACCAATCAGCCAAGTAAATCGTTATGTTTATTGTTGTTATTATGAATAAATCGTTATGTTTACTGTTGTTATTATCAATAAATATGTGTTTTGTTGCAAATTCATATTTGTTAAAAGAGGATGATGTGGCAATTAGGAACATGAAACGGTATGGTGTGTTAAAAAGATGTCTGTTACAATATTTTTGGTGTAATAAGCAAGGAATCTCCTTGGGGTCCGCATGGACCCCAGGTGTGCTACAACGTATGTTTCGGAAGGTGTCCTGGTGAAGGTTAAGGTAAGTCACTTTGGGTTTTTGACGCACGCCGTTTTGTGTACAACCTGACGAAAGATAGTGCATTTTCGGATAACCATTTTTTGCAAGGCTGGATGCGACTGGTGAGCATTGTGTAAACAGGGGAATGAGTTTTCAGTTTGAGACACTCTATTTTGACAAACACCAGATTGCTGACTCAGACTTGACGTTATCTGTATGAAAACAAACAGTTTACTACGGAGGGGCACATATTTTGGCGTGAACCCAGCTACATTAATCTGACAAGTGAACCGAACTTCCGCATATTTTTAAAAGGGATCGCGTAATACGGTGAAAAGAAAGTATAAATATTGCATTTCACGGAAAAGTGTAACTTGTTCACGAAGTCTGAAACTTTGAGAGAGAGAGAGAGAGAGAGAGAGAGAGAGAGAGAGAGAGGATTGCTCGCGGTTGGTATTTGAAACTAAGGGGATGTTTGACCACTTCGCCCGTTGAGTTTGTTTCACCGTAAAGTGGAGGCTTGAATTCCCATACGTCTACACAGAGGGAATGTTTATACCCTATAAATCAGTCAATGTACGGTGGTGGAAAAAATTTATAAATAATTGCACAGTACAAAGTTTAAGTGGAGCTGTCTTCAGAGGCGATCGGTTCCGCCTATCGTATCTGTCACTAATTTGAAGATAATAAGATAACAAGGCTTTCATTACTCTATTTTCTCTTCTCAGACTTGTAGGACACGGTGCAGTTGCCCCGAAGACTAAGTCTCTGGTTCTGAAAAAAAACAACAGCTTGGACTTGAACACGCCGCAAAATGCCGAGACGATTTTATATCACGCTGTGCGCATGTCTATGTACATTGGGGATCTGTGAGTACCACAATGAATTGTTCAATAAGTCGATCAATGCTAGCGTTCAGTGCAGGACTATTTTATGTGCCTTCAAATAAGGGTGGACGCGGCTCTTCTTTTTTAGTTTATATCCACACACACAGCGCTGACGAGTAAGGTGAACATCGCTTTTTTGCGAGCGACTGATTGTACATGGAAGACTGAAGTGGCTTAACGTTGCCACAATAAAGTGTCCGATATCGGTCAATCGTCTGCCAGAAAATATCATCTATATCTCGGGAACTTCAATAACAATCTAAAGACTGGAACTTGCCCTCAATTGACAAGGAAGTCGCTTCATTTTTTCGACCTCTGGCGTTTTCGAGTCTGAGACACTATACTCAATTATTGAATGCTCTGAGATGCAAATGCGTGATCCATGTTTATACACTGCAGCAATTTCACATTCACTGCAAAATAATCGTGATATAATGCTCATTTTCAGTCATTAAAGTTGCAATATGGATCAAAATTGTCGATTTTTTTTCGTAAAACTTTAGCAAATAGACCATACTACGTTGAAGTACTCTTCTTAGCTAAGCCTCTTACCAATCCCGGCATTCAAACACGTTCATTTTGATACGTTGCGGCCGCCTAGAAAAACT
>LD348219.1:249499-263956 GCA_001465055.1 Ptychodera flava
ATATATAGATGAAAGTCCGGAGCTGGATTATTAGATTAAAACATTTATTCGCTACTCAGAGTTTCGTGCATCTTGCGATGCAGTCATCAGGCAACTGTCAAATACAAACCAATACATTCTAGAGTAATGAGAAAATAGAACAAAGTCATTCTGAATGGAACATATCGAGATGCGCGTATTTACGCGCGCGTATACGTGTTTAATTTATGTGGGATAGCAGAAATCTTTTAGAGTGCCTGCAGCACGAAATTAGCTCATTTCTTTTGTTGAGCGTTGCCATAACATATGACATATATATATATATATATATATATATATATATATATATATATATATATATATATATATATATATACGGCTTGAAATTTCAGTCAAATTTCTTAGTCTCTCGCAAGATTATCGTTGACTAAAAATATCGGATGTGAAGCTCTTGGTCCGAACACAAAAAACACCCTTTACTATGTATAAGAATGGTCAAATTATAAACGTCTCAATTTTCTCAATGTTAATGTCTCTATATGCATGTTGTAAGGTAAGACGACCTTTCGTTTTCGAAATGAAATGTTGTTCGTAATATCCGCAAGGTGATTAATTCTCTTGAAGTGGAATGAGAAGAATGAAACAGAAAAATAGCTATGTTCGGACACAAAGAGTTTCGTATAAAACATGGCCATTGTTTTCCTTAAAGACAGGCACTACGTCATAATGACTAGCTAGTCTGAAAACTAAACCGAACGACCATCCTTCTCCAAACTTGTCATATGAGTTCTTTCTGACTTTGACCCAGAAAGTAACCCACCCTTTGCTGTTGTTCCCGTTCGCGTGCAGGTCTACAATACATACATACATACATACATACATACATACATACATACATACATACATACATACATACATACATACATACATACATACATACATACAGACAGACATACAGACATATAGACATTTTTTCTGTTTGGAAGACATACAATCTTGCTTTGTAGAGCAAAGCAATGTAGACCTTTCTGGAGTCGGTGTTGTTGGATATGATTAGGGCTACCTACATATATTTATCATGACGAACGCTAAACCATAAAAACATTGCCTGATATTCTGTTTCAATCTTTTATTATTTCATTGGAATTGAACAAGATAATCTCTATGAGTTTCTAATGGACTTTAAAGTAAAAATGTAGCGAGTGTATCAAATAGCGTTTACAACACGTACTTCCATCACATTAAACAGAAACTTGTCAAATCTCTTTAAGCAGTAATATTGAATACAGTCACCTGAAATATGTCATGAGAAACAAGAGTTGTTTTTGCAAATGCGAAGCACTTTTATTTTTCCGGAATGGAAATCAATTTTCAAGAAATTTATCTACTGGATATGTTTGCTAAAATGCACAACTTCTGTAAAAAACACCATGAACGTGAAACTTCTAACAGGAAGAAAAAAATTAATAATAAGAAATACTGACACCAAGTTAAATGTTTCTACGGTATTGATGGCTGATCTAATACAACGTACGCGTTCGGTTCTTTAAGAAGCAATTAAATGAGTTCAAATCCAGAAAGTTACAATAGTACATTGTTTACAAGAAGACATAACTTTAAAATATCTGACGATCATAAAAAATATGTTGGTTTCGTTTTCAATGCTGTAAAAACCCTACCTGCATTTTGAAGTCACGAGTAATAAGCTTACTATGAATAGAAAATTGCTTTTGACTTGTGAGACATATAACCCACAATTATATGGGTGAAAAACATAGTTACGTATTATCATGAATAAAAGTACAATGCAACGGAAAATAAAACACGTGATTCAGAAACGTCTTAACACGATAGATAACACTTCACCAAATTATTACGACAGTAACGTGGCCAAGGAAAGCATAAGCTTAGGGGGCTGGCTTTAGAATACAGCCCAGAAAAATACATGCAATTCAAAAATTACAATATTCGGAAATGAAACACTTCTTTTGCTAAGAGGCGTTATATTGGTATAATTCCTAATACTTTTTATAGTTTTTATACTAATCCTACGAAACATCATGATCTGAAAAATCTGTATCTATAGTAGAGTGACCAGAAATAGGGTGAAAATGGCATTACATTATAAGCTTACGATTAACTGCTGAGAAATCAAAGAGCAAACCCCAAGACCACCAAAGTCTTCAATATTTCCTCAGCAAAATCAGGTATAGACTACGTACACCTATGGTGTATCGGGTATACACGTAAAAGCAAATGTTTGTTCTTGAATGCATCAGTGAATAATAATCTGTATACTGTGTTCAAAACAATGAACATATCTAACTGTGCAACACAATCATTCAAGCGCACAAGAGAGGTAAATTGAAATAAAAATCGAAAAAGTCTACAATCAATAAAAATGTACTAATATACACTCTAGTATACACTCTAGTCACGGTATCCTTTCAATCGCGATAAAACTGTCAAACTCTCAGAAATACAGTCTATTACAGGCACTCATATGTTACGTGTACTTCTGCACTGAAACCGACATAAAGTCAACCTGACCAGCCTGACGGCAGAAATTGAAATAGCGCCACCTATCATGGGCTGATGAACAGGCGTAAGAATTTTACACTAATGTCAGTCGGTCGGATGTACATCTCATAAAAAAACAGACCCTTTTCAAAAACCGACATAATTACAAAGGTATTGAGGTCTATCGTCTCTTTGAATCAATAGCATAACATCCAGGTGTCTTATGTTTACAATTTCGAACCATCGGATTTTGTCTGGCACTACTTTTTACTGTGGAAGCTATCTAATGAGTAAAGCGTCCGCCTTCGGTCAAAACATTAACAGCTGACAGGTTGCCAGCTGAAGTCATGTGTGGATTTACTCCTGGAATTTTATAAATCTGACGATGTTACAAGAAATCGGAAGGAATTATCCTGACCAGGATGAATAGCATAAAGTATGTACAATGTTCAGGTAAGATCTGATGAGTGTCTTTCTTGAAATCAAAACAAATATGAGAAGATTTCCCAGCGATGCTTTGATGAATGTTTACAGTGAATACAACTGTCATTGCAATGCTGTACAGAATTAACAAATGTATTCTGTAAAATATATGAAAATTTCAGCCGATCATTTTGATTTCCCCTTAATGAATTGTTAACATCAAGACGTGAAATTCTAACCCAAACATTACCAGGAAAATCTGGACATTAACTCAGAAATCTAGAAACGTTGTTGAAATTTGATTGAATGTTGAATGGAAGTCATGTCAACACTGGACATTCTGCAGAAATGTCAAAATATCTCTGTGTAAAAGAACACTAAAATTTCAATCGATTACTTTAATATTATGATTTTCAAATTCTTTACATCAAGAGGTAAAATTCAAACCCAAACATGGCCAGGAAAATATGAACATTTCTCAGAAAAATGGAATAATTTGTATCCTCTGTGTCAAAACAATTGCATTAGAACAAACCTGATCACAATTTCTCTACAGGATTCAAAATATCACTCTGAAAAAATTATAAAATTTCAACTGATGTCTTAAATTTTATGATTTTTGAATTCTTCACATCAAGAGGTAAAATTCTACCCCCAACATGGCCAGGAAAATACGAACATTTCTCAGAAAAATGAAATTATTTGTATTCTCTGTGTCAAAACAATTGCATCAAAACAAACCTGATCACAATTTCTTCACATTTTACAAAAAGTTGACTCTGAAAATAATACAAAATTTCAACTAATGACTTTAATTTTTACAATATTGGATTCCTTACATCAAGATGAGAAATTCTAACCCCAACATGACTAGGAAATTATGAATAGTTTCTGAGAAAAATGAAATTATTGACATTGTTCATGGCATCAAAACAAAGCGGATCACAATTTCTTCACATTGTACAGAAAATTCACTCTGAAAAAAATACAAAATTTCATCCAAGGGTTTTAAATCCACTTGGAGTCATTTCCTGACATCATAACGAGAAATTCTAACCCAAACTTGGCTGAGAAAATATTGAGTTTTGATGAGAAAATCAGGAAAATTGTGTCAGTCATGGTGATGATGTGTTTGTACGTTGTTCAGTTGTACAATTGTATTTGCTGCAATATTTGCATTGACTGTCTTCTCAGATTTCTTACTTGTAAATGACCTTGACAGTGTGATCACTCCAATCTGAATAAACTATTCTACCGTCTGTGAACACTGCAATGTACAGAGGGTTTCCATCTACAGTTACAGTTTCCTGGTATTCACCCTGTCTATCAAATTTCACTATCTTCCCAACATCTGCCACATAAATATTGTCTGCATTGTCAACTGTAACTCCCCATGGTACCACTAAGTGATCACTTCCAAATTGATTCAATATTTCAAGATTACTGTCCAAAACATAGATACACTTTACATTACCACGACATGACACTATGAGTTGATATTTGCTATTCATGGTCAGAGAGTAGGGCCCACTGAGTTGCCGTCTTGAAATAATGTCCCCTTCTCCATTACATTTGATAACACAGTCTGCATGGTAGTCTGCTATGAAAACATTTCTGTCTTTATCAACAAATACACCAGTGGGGTGTTTCAGTTTACCCATTGCTATTATTTGTTTCACTTCACTCTTTGCATCACTCACTACAATGCATTGGTTGCCACTATCCGCTGTGTAATAGTCACCATTGTCTGCCATTGCTGTGTCGTATGGTTTGAAATTGTGAGGTAAGCCATGAACTGTGACAGATGTTAGAATCTGTGCAGTGTCTGCTGTCACTGTCTTGACACTGCCAGGCTGGGCACCACGTCCATAGTCACAGACAAGTACATGTCCATTCTTGTTTATTGTCAATCCCCATGGTTTAAAGACTTCTCCTGATGATTTCTTGCCATCTCTAGACAGTAAAACCCTGACAGTGTTGGACTGTGGTGTACCTTTGGGTGTAAGGTAACAATTTGCGGATGTAGGTCAAAGGTCAACAGCTGATAAAACAATAGCACTGCTATTGAAACATGATTTTTTGACATGAAGGTGACAATTTCTTGAAAAAATCTCATAAATAAAAAATTAAAACGGTAAAAATTTTACTAATTTCCATAATTAATTATATTTCACAGATAAACAAATCGTTCAGGCTGGTAATTGTACTTTTTCACCTCTCTTTAAATGCTAGTAGTTGTTTAATTGAGTAATGACAGTGGTTTTTTGACATTCTGAAGATTTTAGGTAATAATTAAAAATTGCTGTGATCAAGTAATTTGCATAATTAATGAATTTTGGTAATTAGGCTTTATCTCCATAATGGATTAAAGTAAAATTCTAAAATTTTGTGAAATTGTTTCATAAGTCATGGCCATGTCATTGCCTTTGGTCCAGTGAATTTTATATTTATGGTAATGACTAATTTGCATTATTAATGAATTTAGGTAATTAGGCTGTATCTCAAAAATGGTTCAGTGCAATATGCTAGAATTTTGTGGAATTTTCACTGAAGTCATGGCCATGTCATTGCCTTTTGTCCTGTGAATTTTATCTCTGTGGTAATGACATATTTACATAATTAATGAATTTAGGTAATTAGGCTGTATCTCAATAATGGTTCTATGTAATATGCTAGAATTTTGTGGAATTTTCACTGAAGTCATTGCCGTGTTATTGCCCTTGATCCAGTGAATTTTATCTCCAATATAATTAACAATTTGCATAATTAATGAATTTAGGTAATTAGGCTGTAGCTCAATTATGGTTTGGTGTAATACGCTGCAATGTTGTGAAATTTTTTCTGAAGTCATGGCAATCCCATTGCCTTTAGTCCAGTGAATTTTATCTCTAGTGTAAGTAATAATTTGCATAATTAATGAATTTAGGTAATTAGGCTGTAGCTCAATTATGGTCTGGTGTAATATGCTGCAATGTTGTGAAATTTTTTCTGAAGTCATGGCAATCCCATTGCCTTTGGTCCAGTGAATTTTGTCTCTAATGTAAGTAATAATTTGCATAATTAATGAATTTAGGTAATTAGGCAGTTATCAACAATAGTTCAGTGTAATATGGTAGAATTTTGCGGTAATGTTACCGAAGCTTTTGCTGTGTCATCACAGTTTGTCCTGTGAATTGTATCACTAATTATTAATTTGCATAATTGATGATTGTAATGCAATATTAGAATTTTTTTTTGTTATATTCTGCAAATTTGTTTAATTGTTGATGTTTGTTGCAGTGGTATTTTTTAGTCTATGAGCCAGGCCTTGCAAAAGTGTTTAGAAATGGCATTAAGTTGTCATGGGTCTTCTGCTCAAACTGATTTCAAGAGAAAATGATACATTATGAGGTGTCAAGATATATTTAGGAAGGTAATATTAGCTTTTCAATGTGTGGCATGATAAAAAGTTTCATTTTTCGGGTAATTCCACCCAAAATGTAAAAGAACAGTATAAAATTGAAGTTCAGCATACTGTTTCCAGTAAACCATAGGAAATTGTTTAAATTATAAATATACACATTTTATATGCCATTTACCAATTATGAGTACATAGAGTAAATTTAGCCATAAAATAATGGCAGTGACTTTTATTTCTTATACTCAAGAATGTGACAGAAAACTTCCATGTTTACCACGTTTTACCCCAAACTATGCATAAATGATATTATGGGTGTATGGTTCTTTTCTGAAATATGGAAAAGTTTAGAACTACACACTGAACATGATAGAACATTATTTATGTTTAAAGATGACAAAGTTTCAATGAATATGAGCAAAAAATATTCAAATTCATTTTTTTGGCTCCAAAGCTTCTGAACTGAAATGCTTCATGTGATGTAGAATGCAAATCTCTGGGTGATGATTGCAATGATACATTCAAATATACAAATGAACCTATTTCATTCATAGAGATTAGTTATGGTGTTTTGTCAAGAAGACATTGATATTATCAAGCCATTTGAGTGAAAGAATGTCATCAACGGGTGTTAAAACAGAATATTGAGTTTTAAAATTCAGAATGGCTGATTTGACCAGTCAAGCTTGTTTTACTGAAAATTTTGGTGTTACTGGTAGTTCATATTTGAAACTGCTATAAGCTATACAAAGGATAGCTATGTATGTTTATTGTCATACAGTGTCTATTCAGTATTGCTGTCATTGCTTGAAGTAGCTGCTATCTTCCGCCTCAGCTTTGTTTCCACAAGATACACACTCACAGAGCTCTGTACACAGCAATGATACACTTTCGAAAGAACATCTGAAAGTCTCACAGGATGATTTCTGGCATTTGTATTTGCTCAACTTCATCACTGAATCTGGAGCTGCAGGTACGGTCATCCACTGTATGGTGAGAGTGGTATCAGAACACAGCCATCCATGGCCATGTGGGTTTGGTACAGTGTTTGCAGCAAATTGCTGATTTTGGAGACATCGCCTGTGAACAGCAGCCTGGTAATTTGCCCTTTTGTGTGTTGTACCAAGCTGTCCTTGTTTGGATGAAGGGACTGTCATTCAGGTCAAGTTGAAAGCAGCTGTATATCGCACCATTGATGTTGTTACATTGATTTTGGTCATACACTTGACAAACAAATCTTTCAATTCACTGCAGCAATTGATCTGTGATTTCCAACTCCATACCCAATGGCAGAAATGTTGCAATGTGGCTCTCTTCACTCAACATTATTTTCACCAGCTTCTTCTAACCCGTTCCTCTGAAAGCACTGACTGTGTCACAGCCTGAAAATACATGGATACCAACAATGGCCTGTGCAGCTTTCTCCTACAAACTATCTACCTGTTAATGTTTCTTCTCCAAAGTCATTTTTGTCCCATACAAGAGTTGTAAACACTCCTTCCTTAAAGCCTGGTGGAATCCATTTCCTTGCAGCTGTTGAACAGCCAATGCAGTGTCATGTTGTAAAATCTGTGAGTGTGATGTACAGTGACCCAAACCATTCAACAGTCCTAACACTGACGATGAATCTGTTGTACAACAAACTGCCATTCTCCAAGAGCAACATGTTTTGGTGTAGCTTTCCTTCCTTTGGAAGACAAGTAGATTAGGTCTTTACCAGTTGACAAGAGTTTATTCTGTGCATGAGACTTTGGCATAGTTTTCTGAACAATAGACTGCAGAAGCTTCTGTACACCAGGCGAGGAAATTAAATTCACCAGCACCACTTCTTGGCATCGCTGCAAAGTGACATCTTCTGCTTTTGGTGGCCACTCGCTGACAAAGTCTGCACTCTGGATGACATCATGCAGCTGCATGGCAACATGGAAAATATCACGCACTTCACTGCTGCTGCTTGCTGTTGACTCAACTTGCACACATTGCTCAATTTCATCCTCACTTTCAGACTCAGCTGTTATTTAATACATGGCTTGTTGATGCACTACTTTGTCTTTGAGCAAGCATCAATTCACATTCATTAAAGTGAGGTGAATAAATTGTAGCCTGTCACCATATTTTTTCACAAGTCTCATTTTGAATGTAGTGTTTCTGTAGGTAGATGCATCATAGTGTTCTCACTTATGATTTTCATAAACAGATTCTTCAATGCTGTCATTCTAAAGACTTCACCCCAATCAAAGATTCTTTTCTCATTGACGTCCATACAACCAATCTTGAATGATGGAGTGTACATAACATCACTGTCAGCTTCATTTTTCTTCTCATATGGTTTCTCTAAACAATGAGTGTAATTTCTGTAGCATGGCTTGTGATATTTTACTTCAATGCTGACTACACGTAAGTCTTGACCTCTGATTTGAACCAAAAGTTCCTCATCCTGCCTGACCTCTGCAGCTTTTACCAGACTTTCACCAGTTTTGTATGACATATATCAGTTTCTCTATTCATTTACCTGTCTTCCTGTCATACATGTGTTTCACACTTTTGTATATCAAACTTATTGGTAGTAAACCATGCACGCTTCTACGTTTGCCCCCAGAAATACTGTGTGAACAGTAGACATGACCTTAAACTTCACTTTACAGGTGGTTCAGTTTCATCTTCTACTACATGTGGTATTGGTAATCTTGGCCTGAATTATTGAATTGAATTGGTGTCTCTGCCTGAGCAATATGACATTTGTCTGTGAAATGTCTGTAACACTTGACGTGAAACCAGTATTGTCTTGACATTCTGGACTGAAGTTCATTGCAACTTCGATTCTTTTTCTAAATAATCAAGAGACTTTCATTTCTCAACACATTCAATGAATTTCGCCCAGGATGCTTCAGAAATGCTTGAATTAGTTCATTTTGTATGTCCAACACATGACACACACAATGTTGTTGACCTTGGCCATGGTTGTTTCTTACATAACTCGCTTTCTGATTGGACAATAAGCCGTAGAACCAATAGTCATGTATGTTACAACATCTAATTAGTCCTCCGGATGAGGTCCAGGGGGACTTATGGTTTGGGTTCTGTCCACCCATCCGTCCGTCCATGAGGATATCTCGAACATGTCTGAGCCAATTTCTTTCAAACTTGGTACAAGCATATTACACAATGGCATACATATGCACGTCCATTGTTTTTGGTGTTGCATGAATAATTAGTGCTAATTTGGATAATTAGTGATTTTTGAAAAAGAGCTCTGTTTCTTAAGAGACTGCACCAACTTTAATGAAACTTTGTACATATGTTAATCACACACAGCTCTAATAGCACATATAGACTTTTGTCAGTATTTGGCCAACTAATTGTTAATTTGCATAAATTATTAATTTTCATAATTCTGCCAATATTTTGATAGAAACTGACTCAAATTTAATGAAACTTCTTACAGATGTATATATATACCAGAGCTGTAGCTTGGTGCAAAGGCATTTGGCAGGATCATGTCAATAAATAGCTAGTTTGCATATTTGATGAATTTTTGTAATTAGGGTGCTATGCCAAGAAATACACACTCAAAGTTGATGAAACAAGGTAGAGATGCTGATATACCAGAGCTGTATTAGTATGGATCATGTAATGAAATTGTTAATTTGCATATTTTATGAATTTCTGTAATTAAGGAAATATGTCTAGAAATACCATAGTAAATTTGATGAAACCTGGTACAGATGTTCATCTCAAATTGTTTTGATAGCAAACAACGACATTCAGCAGTATCTTGTCAATTATTTGCTAATTTGCATATAAAATGAACTTTATTAATTGGTGAGCTATGTCCAGAAATATTGCACCAAATTTTATGAAACTGTACAGATGTTTATCTTAAAGTGGTGTAGTAGCATGCCAAGACATTTATCATAATCATGCCAATTAATTGCGTATTTGCATATTTAATGATTTTCAAAATGAAGTTGATACATCAAGAGACATCATCAAGATTTGTTGAAACTCAATATAGATGTTGAGCTAATCTTGCTTTAACGGTGTATAAGGATATTTATCAGTATCATGTTAATTAATTTCTAATTTGCATATTTAATGACTTTTCCTTATTAGTGTGATACGTCCAGAAATCCTGCATCAAATTTTATTGATCTTCCACTGCCAGTAGTGTAAACTGAAAAGTGACATCCTGTTTATAAATTATTCAGTGACTTCTTTAATGACTTTGTGTGATTAGGGTGGCACCCAGATTGGCTGATAAGGAAACAATGTTTGTAGTGAGAGATCTATATTCTGAATGACTGCACTAAATCTGATGACACTTGGTGCAGAAGTTGATCATACGAAGATTTACCAGTCAAGAAAGGAGTTTAATTTCAGCAGTATCAATATCAAGCTAATTATAGGAAGTCTCTTCTGTACTTAACATGAGGACATTTTTGCTTCACATCTGGTGTTCTGATTTTTTATGTCAAGAGCCATTACTCAGACATGCCTGGACCAGTTTCTTGCATATGGATTTTTGACTTCTTGTATGTAGAAAATGCTTAAAATCTTTCAACTCTCTCACTTGTTAACCAATTTAGATGACTTGTGGTAGTATTATTGAAGTCATACATGAGAATATGGATGGGCATGCGTTTCTGAAAATTCTAGACCGTTTGAGATATCGCGGTAAAACCCTTCAAAATTTCACAAAATGACACAGTAGATATTTTCCTGTTCAAAAATCGTTTGTACTTGAACAGATAACCTAATCCATGCTAGGGTCTTTAAACAGGTATCTCATGTGTTACATTCTGAAATTTTTGAAAACTTTGTGCAATTTGTAGGAGCTGAAACGTTTTAAAATAGAGCTGTGAAAATTTGTATACGTGTGATTACGGATCAATCAAGTGACAAATCTGCATTTTTTGGAATTGTATGGTTCTAGAAATCATTATTATGCAAAGAAAAACATGAAAACTTAGCATTTTGATTGATTTTGGAAATTACCCCTAGCAACTGTTGCTTAGCAATTTGAATCCTTCGGTATGATCTTAAGTTGAGCAGAAAACCAATGTCAACAAAGTGACACAAAAAACTTGGTCGGTCCACAGACTAATTGCTTTTCTCTATTTTATGTCCATGGTGTTTACTAATTTACATTATGAGTAAATGTAGCTAGTTAGACAATAATAAAAGAACAGTAGTTTGATATTGCACAAATCTATAAAATCATTGTACACCCCATATTCTAAATTTTGTTTGTATCTGTAACATGTATGGATGTATGTTTTTGCATGAATGTATGTAAGTATATGACCCTAAATTGCATGATAGGCCATGCACCTATATGAAACCTTGATTCAAAACTTGACTAAAGTGCTGTTCAAGGTGTCTTTCTGATCACAGCGAAGAAGTTGATGTAAACTTAAGTTAAACATTAATACAGAAAGATGATCTGTAGAGAAGAATAGTTATGTAGCTGATTCATGGCATATTTTTTTAGTATTTTTGTTCTGTGTTCAGTTTTATGGGCTGTTCACTAAGCCCATACACTACCATAGTTTGAATTCAACTCCACTGTTTCTTATGGTTGAGTTTGGAAATACAGGGAAATTGGGGTCAAAGGTGGAACATCTATAAATGAAAAGTTTTCAGCTTTACACTCCAAATACATATGGCCACATTTAATTTAATTGTCAAAAACAATATAGCAATTTGCATATGGCAAAAAACAGCCAAGTATGCTTTTTGGCGTAAAAACAAGAGGATATGAAAACCTACAGAATGTCAAATCCACAAAGTATACAGCTGTTGTCACTTTCACTTCCTGATGTTTTTAGTTCTTCATATAATTCTATTCCATGTTTGGATTTATACTGGTGTCTGACTATCTCCGAATATTGTATACAACAGTCTGACATCACTGCACTGTGATTTGACGCATAAACACAGTGATCATCAGGGAGAGTGCTTTTCACTCTAAAACAGAAACAGCACACTGTAAAATGATATGAGTCAAGCTAGGCAAAATGATACCTAAATAGTCAAAATGATGAGATGTTGATATTTTATGAAATTGTACTTTATCAGCTATCATTTTATGTGCTTCTTTGTAAAATTAGGGCTCTCTAACTTGGCAAAAATGTACTTCAAATTTGACTTCATAAATTTAACCTTGAAAATGACCAATGGTCCCCTCATCAAAAGTGAAAAGAAAATAAACTGTACAATGATAAGCTGTGTCAATGTATCAGTGATTATGCAGAAAATCCTTTGACATAGATTTCCTTTAATTTTTGATTTCTGTGATTAAAGTGATAAGAAACTTGAGCACATTAATCCATTATCATTACAGAGATACATGGCTGATTTTTGTTGGGGTGGAGGTGGGAGGGGGTGGAAGAGGGACATACAACTTTTCACATGGCCAGATCTTACTAATTATTTTTTTAATTTTTATCAATTATGAGAAAGGGGAGTAAATGAACAATTCAAAAACACAATACTGAGTCATGTCAACATGGCATCAATATTTATCTTGTTCACATTGGCAACCCAACTGAAATTTGGGCCGACGCAAAATAATTGTCCTTTTTGGATTAAATTTGGTCCGTGTCCACACTTACCGGTACCAGAATTAAGGGCCGACGTAACTTTACCTTCCTTTGTGACCTCTGACCTGTCAAAGTTCAAAATGGCGCATTTGAATATGGCACGCTGTTTCTACTGTTCATGATTTTCCTGTGTTTTTACGCACAAGAAGGGCAAATATGACTACCACTCACCCTTTTAATCATCGGAGAGATCTTCACCATTTATTGGATGAGCATATGGTATATGAGTCATTCCACAGTAAAGTGCAACCACTTTGTGACAATAAGGTCAAAAATTAAATTCATTAATCTGAATCTAAAAGTTGAGTGGGTGGACAGTACTACAGGTGTGTCATCTAAGAATATTTTTTTTTAAGATAAATAATTTCTTTGTTTAAGGAAGAGGGCAAATTGTCGCGGCAACAGTAACGCGTGTAACATGGACAGACATGACATTGTATTGTAGTTGATCACATGTATGCCATTATCATCCCTGTGCCAAGTTTGAAAGAAATCCATTAGTCTACAAGAGCTAGAAACACACTTCAGAAGATATTTTAATCTTAAATATTATCAGAAGAGGAGGATATCTGATGCAATGTTATGGCAACTAGCAACGTATGTAACATGGACAGACACTGGATTGGCTTTATACACAAATTGTGTGTGTTCCAATCTGAATGAATGTACTTGATTAATTTCTATATATATATGTCATGACGAAGTTAAATACCTCAGAATTATGAAGTGAATTGTCATAAATTGGCTTTGTGGATAATCATATAGACAACAGAGGGAAGACCCCTGTATTGTCTATGGGATAACGTATGTAACATTGGACAGACATCATGAATTCTGTCCAATATTTTCATAAACGATATGGGCATCTGAGGTGCATCAATAGTTGTAAAGAAAGCTTTCAGTAACTTTCTGATACAGATAGAATTGTCACACTAAAAAACAAATTAACATTATTCTATCCAGTATTTAATTAAACTACAATTACTTCCACGCGCGTAACACCGGTAACGCGTGTAACAAGGAGGACAGACATCCTGCCATTCAGGTGTTCTCAGTAATGGTGGCCATTGGTTTATATTCAATTGCGCCATAATACATGAACTTTAGGGCACCCTCAAATGACAACATTTCAGCAATGTATACCAAAAGAATTTTTTTTGATTCTTGATTTTGGAAATGAGGTAACGCGCGTAACATGTGGACAGACGCCTTCCAGAAATATTTTTAACTGCAAGAGAACCCAAGCTTCAATAAAGACAGAATAAAGAATGATACATAGTGGAAGATTTCATTGTTAGTCAAATGTATGAGTGGTTTGGTGCAGCTTACAGCCTTCACTATATTTATTGTTCTCATATTATCAATTCGCATAGAGTTGGACAGACATAGTTACGTACGTTGCCAATATTTTTTGGCATAATATTTGGCCCTTTCCCAAGTGTTTTTTTTTCCAAGAATAAATTGAGTACGTAATTGCTTATAATACATTACTACTTTGCATTTGAAATCAATTCAAATAGCATCAATATTGTAAAT
>LD348220.1:7318-24159 GCA_001465055.1 Ptychodera flava
TTACAATATATCAAATTCTCACTGTTGATGAAGAGACTAACATTTTGAACAAATCAAATCCTAATAAGGCTCTAGGTCCTGACTGGATACCCGCCAGAGTCATTCGTATATGCTCTGAACAATTTGTGTTTTATGGCTTTATACATTGATTTTTAAGAAGTCACTTCAGACTAGCGTCTTTCCGTGTTTGTTCAAAAGAGGTAATGTCCTTCTAGTATATAAACCTGGCTCTTGTAATGAGGCCTGTAATTACCGCCTAAACTCATTCCTCCCAATTTTTAGTAAAGGTTTTGAAAAAGCTTTCTCTCCCCACATTTATAATCTCGTGCAGAATGCACTGGCCGACAATGAGCACGGATTTGTTTGGGGGCGCTGTTACCAATCTGGTTTCATACTCATACTATTTATCCGGAGTTCGTATCAATGATCGTGGGCAAGTTTATTCTATAGCCTCTGTCAATTTAATCATATGACTTCTCCTGCACAAACTCTCACTCTTTGGCATCCATGCTAACATTTTTAATTGGTTCCGCTCATGTCTTAGTCACAGAGTGCAGCGTGTGCGCTAAAAATAAAGCGTACACAACGAAACGATAAAAGAATTATGCAACTCCTCGAGATACTCGTCTCAGTAGACTTCACACTGCTTTTGATATACAGCTGTACACATTGACCTTTTCGGGCCTACAGTACAGTGATTTATTATTCCTATAACCTACTAGCAGCGGATATCAATATAAACATAGATTTACAGGTCCAATTAACGCATTACTACACAAACCAACTAACACTCAGCCCTCTCTCATCACTCAACCCTCTCTCCGGATCCACTTGACAACACCAGATCTGTCTCGCAATTCGCAAACAAATCCTTTTGACGACTATCCGGTAGGTCTCCTGTCTTCTACTGACTACTTCGAGACAAAAAACCAAAGCTTGCTATTTTCAGGTAGGCCTAACAACCAGTGGACGACGACCAGCACTAGCGTGTATTTAGCTTTGTTCGGTGACGGCCATTTTCATAAATTTTACAGCTTGCTATCGTTGAATGTTTGTTCATGTATACCATTTCATTTCTCAAGTGACAGCGACTAACTTATTTCTGTTCGGACCGATTAATACGTGTTGATTGTATAGCAATAAAAGATAACATCAATTCATTTTCAACTTTCCCGTCATTCACGGTTAGGAAGGATATTGCAGTTCGCTCCTATCATAGACAAACGGGGACTGTGCGAGACCGTTGTCCTGTCCTCGAAACAGCCAAATGTTACTCGTTCATCCATCACTATAAACGGGTCATACTAAAACTTGTTCATTGCTGCCAACCACACACATGATTGTCGTACCATGGATGTGTGCAGTATTCAAGGGACAACACAGGTATGAGAGTTTATGGCAACGGATTTTACTAGCAGTATAATCTTGAGTGACCACTTCATGCGCGAAACTTCTGTTCACCATATTCTAAAATAAGAACAAGTGTGCGAGGTTAGGCGTGTGTTATATGTAATAGGGCTATTCACAATTGATGTCATTGTTCTCTCATTGATATGCAAAAATGTCTGTCCGCATTTTTAAATTACACATCTGAAAATTACGCATTTAAGAATGACATCTTTACTTAGCAGGCGACTGCTACTGTAACAATAAAAGACATATTCATGACTCAGAGTAAAGGTTGCAGAAACAGCCATGCATGCAACATTGATAAAAATTGTCCGCATTTGTCCGCGTACAGCTGTATTTAGTAACAAGCCTGTAACCGTGAAGAGCGCTCTTCAAATGCATGGCAAATACTTTTTATGAAAAGCACCTGCCTTGAGTATATGAACGATAGTATTATTTGGTAAAAGTTTGGTTTACAGTGAACT
Source organism: Ptychodera flava (assembly GCA_001465055.1). NCBI lineage: Eukaryota > Metazoa > Hemichordata > Enteropneusta > Ptychoderidae > Ptychodera > Ptychodera flava. Next base: position 9,193 of record LD348220.1, read on the forward strand.
CTCGAGAAGCCACAATGCTGCCAATACCAACCATTGCAACTTGTGGCAGACTGCTGAAGCAAGTGCATTTATATGAGCATTAAACCCCTAGGCCTAGGATGATCCTCCCTCCCTCTTACACTGAAATTGTACAATGAAAAAACGAGTAAAATACAATGTGCAAATATTGGAAGGTCAGACTTCTAACAGATGCACGGCTACAACAGTCAATTGCGTGGATATGATTGTGAAATAGGTACTTTTGAGTTCAAGTAATGGAGACAAAAATGGCAGCTCTATTTCTTCAATCTTTATTACTAAAGCTACATTGAACTACTGCTACAATAATATTATGTATCAGTGGGTGGATTGGTGACGACCAGTTCCAGATTTGTACATTAAAAAAAATAACATATCGCTTTATTTTCTTTTAAATGATTTTTATAGCTCAATCTTTTCCCACAAATTGAGTAATTTGAGAATTTAGAAACGTTTTTGAAGGTCACTAAATATGGACTTCTATAAATCGGGGTCACAACGAATGTGGATTTCAATAGAACCTCAATCAACAGGACCACAATGGTTATGGCCCTCAGGATACTACCTCCATTTTACAAAATCACAATGGATATTGACGTCTCATAAATCAAGATAGTTAACCCTTCACTCGGCAAAATACTAATCTGGCTGTCTCACTGGTAAAGCCGTAACAATTGTAAAGTCTGTAAACTACATTTTGTACTATATCTACAAACAAGTCTTGTTGACCCCCCCCCCCTCTTTGTATTACTACCTTGGGAAACGAGTCTGGTTGACCCCCCTCTTCTTATTACTACCTTGGGAAACAAGGAACAAAACTCGAATTGAGTAACTGTATTTCCTACTGTGGCTAAACACAAACCAAAGAGAGACTTGCTCTAAAAAGCAGAGATTAAAAAACCCTTTTGGAGGGAAAAATTCTCTCTGAAAAAGCCTAGTCAATCATATGGAATAACAATGCGTGGAATGCAAATATAGCAAAAATAATTATTAGCAATGTGAAATGGAATCTGCTAGTCTGGAGGAAGCGCATAGTGTGAACCTAAAAACTTCCTGTACTTCATAAACATATTTCTAACCAGCGTCCTCCCCACCCTACAAAGCATACTTTTCTCCTTATATGTTGTCACTTGAACATTTTTAGGGACATCAGATGATAAGCCAGAACGGCACAACTTACTGCAGCCCCTGCGAACAGTTACTATGCTAAACTTGGCCTTAAACTAATGACCTATATATATACTTGGTTCACAACTTAACTGATTGTACCCAACGGCCATTTAGGCAAATAGACTTCATACGTCCAAAACCTCTGGATGATTGCTGGAGAGCCTGTTTTTAAAGTAGCAGTAATGCACTCATATTGATAAAGGAGGGTTAAAAAGTTGTCACACTGCCAAACCAGAAAACACAGCTGATTTCCCGATAAATTGACTCTACTTGAAAGGGGAAGCTGGCTTACAACATTTGACTCTGTACCATGCACGGCGCACAGTTGCTGTACTAAATCTGGGTCTTCAACTGGCAAGTAGATTTCAAACATCTGAAACCTCTGATTGGTTATTGGAAGGCTTGCCTTTGTAAATATATATGTGCAAGACATAGCAAGATAGATGAGCCAATACTATAACTTTGAAGTCTTATGTACAATAATACAGCTTCATATTGATCTAGAGAGGGTATATATCCTAAAGAATAACTGAAAACAAATTATATGTCCACTTTATAAAGTTGATGTTGTCGATTGTTGCCTTGTAGCCGTAGTGTCTGATGCAGGATTTGAATATGCTGAGTGTCAAGTGGCAATGAAGTTAGCTGCCTTCTTCTTTTTGTACTGTTTTTTTTTCCACGAGCCATGCCTGTTGGTGAAAACAAAGGGGAAACTAGGCAGAAAAAGAATTCGACAGAGTCTCAATAATGTGGTTACATTATACCTATTGCATAGCTAATAGGTTGAGTGGTAGACAGAATCAAACAGGGGAAAACCATTAAAGGAGCCCGGGCAGTACCATGCTGACACTGCCACCCACATATGACAAGCGGATAAAATGACACTGCTGCTGACCCAGCCGATCCAACAATGTGGGGGAAAAACACAGCTGGGAAACAAATTCCACAAAGGGGAGACGCTGTACGCACAGCAACACCCTACATTGGACCAGCACTGCCAAATCCAACCATGAGGGAAATTCCACAAGGGAAAATGCAAAAGTTGAACATACAGCAACACCCAACATAGTGGACCAGCACAGCCGAATCCAACCATGAGGAGAAAAACCAGCTAAAAAACACACTAAATTCCACATAGGGAAAAAGTGAAAATGCTGTAAACACAGCAACACCCCACATTGAGAACCTGTAATGGGCTGTAAGCCGAGCAAAATCCAGCTTAATGGGAAGCAAAAGCAGGGCTGCCATACATAATTTGCATGACTCAGTCTGACGCCACTTTGTTGCAGCAAAAGTTCGACCACAGCAATGAAATGTACAGCAAGCAAACTTTATGAAGTACAATCTTCACAAATGTGAACTGGCTAATCTTGAACACATTACCAGTAATGGTAATGAAAAAGCACACTATTTGTAACCCAAAAATGGGCGACAGGCCTCTCGCGTACATGAAGTCCACCGCGAATTAATAGTATCTCTACTACTACTGCTCTCATAAAGTTGAACTGACAGAAATTACTTCGCGTAGAATCCCTCAGACTGACAGCATATGAATGCTCCAAAAGTAGTGCATATGTCATTTGCCTTAACAAACTGTTTTTACCTGTGTGTGAAAACAGGTATCATATACTTACTTTAACCCCATTTGTGGATAAGGTAATTGTTACCTACATAGAGTGATGTCAGCGTGACTCTACATCTGCCTTTTGATTAAAAGGACCGTGTTATGGATAGTGTTCTGCAGATGTGCCTGTTGTTGATGCTGTGGTATCTCAAGTAGGCTGTTTTGACTTTGAAAAAGCTGAATGTAGAAGCTGATAACAATGCTGCTGTTAACTGTCTGCTGCTGAAGACAACTACCATTGGCAGGAACAATACCTGTAACTGCTCTTTTACTTGTGGCACTGGAGCTAGCCGCCTTTTTCTGTGCTACCTTTTTGCTTCGAGCCATGCCTATGAGCTAAGAAAAGGAAAACTAGGCAGAAAAAGGAATACTCAAGTTCCGCTGAGAAGAAGGGGTTACAGTAAACCCAATAGTTCGAACTTACGACAGCTGGTCACATACTAAACTATTGCAAATCTAAGACAAAAAATGAAAATGGACCTTACCCTCACTACTACACTACTACAGGTAATGAGGAAAAGAAAAACTGTGGTTGAGTGGCAGCAAGATACACGGCATGGAGAATCCACTCAGGGACGCTGCCCTGAAAATACATCCACCCCTTCCGCAGCAAAAATGCTAAAGTTGCATGCCCAGCCCATCCCAACAATGAAGTGGAAAATACAAGCTGAAAAACACAGCTGAATCCAACAATGTGGGAAAAAGAGACATTGCTACAAGAGCAGCTGACATTCCACCGAAGTGGAAAATGAACAAGCTGTAAAAACAGCAACACCCGACATTGGGAACCTGTAATAGGCTGTAAGCACAGCAACAAGCCGCGTGGGGAGTGGTATGTAGCAAGACTCACACACATGATTCACATGCCCTGGTTTGATGCCACTCTGTCGACACGTCGACCACAGCTAAAACGTTAAAAAAATAATATAAGGATGCCAATGATCGACAAGCGCGAAGTAAAGCACCTCGTACACTCCGATAATAACGGCGCATACCCGGCGCGTTATTAAAAGCGAATACTTGTAGCGATGACCGCCATAACCCGACATGTGACCAGAAAAACACAAAGGGATTTCCCGCCAAAGCCTCGCTCAAGTTTGTCCCGGATGTTTTCTGTACACCGGGCAAGATGCAAAACTTAGCTTACAACTAATGATAATACTCAAACGTTGAAATGCCGATGAATAAAATAACCCTCTAAGCAATAGCCTCGGGTGAATCATGCACACTGCAGAGATCGTTTGTACCGATTTCGAAAATACAAAATCTGGCGATACGTCTCTCACATACGATGTCCTCAGAGAAAGTTACCTCCGCTGAAACCAAACATGCTTCGGACAAACAGAAAAAAATGAGTGAGTTCCGGCGCGTATATTTTCCTTGATGGCGTATGAAAGAATGCCCCAAATGTAGAACAAGGGTAGGGGCATGGTTTCTTGTGAAGAAATGAATATATAAATACCGTTACCGTTGTTAAAGTTCAGATGAGGCCCAGCTGCAGAAATGGCAGTCTTGCCTGGAGGACCGTCTCAGGGCAAAAGAGGATGGGACAAGCCTACACGATGACCTCTTGACCCCTGCCACAGGTGGCGCTGTATGAACGTTTGCAGGAGATAAAATTCCTTTAAATTATTATTATTACCCCGTGTCACTGGACCTAATATGATATAGTAGAGAACAAACAGCAGCTCACATGTGCAGCCAATAATGTGCAGCAGAGGTAAAAAGCACACATTACAACCACTGTCCTACCAGCTACCTATCACGCCTGGGTTTGGGAGAAACAATGAGGAATAAAGTGACTTGCTTAAGGACACAGAATCATAGCCATGTTGGGGATCGAACTCACCATCCTGTGATAGTGAGTCCACTGCTCTAGCCACTAGCCTCCCCTATTGTTATATATTGTTATAGCACATTGTTATAGTTTTAAATACACTTGTCTCCAAAAGTAGTGTCAGCCATGCTTGTTCTTTTTAATAAGTAACGACCCTGAAATATTAAAGAGTCGTAATATATCTGACTATTTGTCCCGTAATGATTGGATTTTGGAAAGGGAAAATTAACGATTAATGATTCATTTGTTACAGTCGAATTCCTCGATGGTTTTCATGTAGAAAGCCAGTAGAAAGGCATTCAGCCATGTAAACAATGCATATAACACGAGTTGAATGATGTATATCTGTTCTTATTTGAATAGATAGGTTTAGTTATATGTAAACATAAATAAAATATTAAACCGTGGAGGTAGCTGTGTTCTACCTCCATTGTTCGATATTCAACCCCTCAAGTACTTTTGGGTAATATATAAATCGTTGAAAAACTGATCCAATCCAACGAAGATTTCAACTGAGTTGAAGTGTCTCGGTGGACAGGTCACAAAAACACCACACTGAACAGTTTTGGACAGTAGTTTTTACTTTGTTCTTGGATTATTCAGTAACGAGTGTGACAATCAGCTGAGACGTGTGACAAAGCCAACATATGAATCTTGCCGTCTACTTAAGAAAAAAAAAGCGACAAGAAATGGAATCGCCAATTCTCACCTATGTAAATTAGACACGATAAAAATGCACCTCATTATGTCACCCCAATATCTAAAGGGATTATCCTCACCTCAGCATGAGAATATATTTGCCAAAACGAAATCAGGACCCACCGTTGTCATAGGATGCAATAGAATACAATAAATATTCATTGTGTTGCTGTACTGTAACTGAGGACCATATTTCACTTGACCAATAAATTGCTAGACGGATCAGTTTAATTTTATGCAGTCGCTAGTTGTACAAAAGCTCACATCTCAACATCAGGAGCAAACCAACGTCCCTGACTTTTGAAACAAAACAATTCCTTCTTGAATATTGACAGTGAATAAATCAGACGTTTCCGCGATGCAATTCTCATGCCAATAGAAATTACTATTTATCTACGGACAGCCAACAGTAAAATATGAAGTTAAATCAAGGAGACGAATGCTGGAAAATACATTTGCATTATGTACAGTCATAGATTGGGAAGACTTTTGAAAGCTAGTGATCGATCGATGTGAACATGGGTTATGATTGATGCTGAATTTTATTAATATTTTGGCTCCAAAAGTAAGTTTCACAAACTGAGTGCGTTTAGGAGGAGTGGGTTTAGCACAGTGGCTCGCATTGCGGTTCGGCTCCCGTGCTCTAAACAGCCGACGGATTTTGTTATTTATGTAGAGCATGAGAGCTGAAGGAACAAATGAATGCTGTTTAGGTGTGGGGACTTTATAGCCCCTTCGTACGTTTCACCATTGTTGCAGTACCGATGGTATTCAACCAACAGTGCACGTGGTTATTACCAGTGTTGCCCTTTACAACCATATCGATTCCTTAAAAAATCATACAAGCTTGCATACAAGTTATTTCGCACTGTAAATTCTAGTTGACCTCTTAAAGGCTTTAATGTTCACAAGCAAACGACATGTCCACATATGTATGCCATCAACTTGTTAGGAATATTTAAGTGCCTGATAGTATAGACTCTACATATCCTGACAAGATTACTTCATTTGTGATCGTCGATACCAGTAAACAATTAAGTCCCTTCATTGATTAAGTCCATTGAATGATCGTTATAAGTTTGTTATTGAAGCTAAGTGAAACCAGAGCATCACGATAATCTCCGTATATTAATAACATGGATTAAAACCCATATCATGACGAATGAAAAAAGAAAATCCTGACGATACAGATCCTCATTCAGTCATTCATATTCTCTCCGTTTCAAACACTCTATATATTTATATAGAGTGTTAGGTTAAGGTTTAGGAAATATTAAGATTGTCTTCTGTAAATACTATATGACAAAAAAGATTTTTGTGTGGCAATCACAGTTTGAAAAGGAGTCACTTCAATTTTGTTTATTACGATTATAACCTCTTTTTGAACAGTACTCGTTCAAGCCCTATCAATTGAGAATAAGAATCGTTTATGCAAAGTAAAATTGTCGGATTTTACCCTTAACCTGTTTGAAATGAGTGATTTAATTTTATACTTACGTATCTAGTTTTTACTGAAAATAATAATACCATTAATGCTATATAAATTGTTTTTTACGAAAACATTGCTATCATACTGAACTTTAGCTTTTCGCTTGTTTGAAAATTTGTAGCATGAGACGGTTTTCATGTCACCTTCGACGAGAAATGCTACTTTGAAAAAAGTGAGCCTTGTGTGCAACGCTAGTTCAATATTGAACTTGGCCCTTGACATTTATTTACTGACATTTACTGAATACACAATGCTTCCTCGGAAGAACGCATTTTATTGTGTTATGTCGTACAATTAATCGTCAATAGGAATAAGAATTTGTCTTCAAAGGGCAAAATAAAATGATTTAAACAAACTGCGGGAGATTCGTTCAATATTCATGTGGTATCTGCGTGCCGCTCACCTGTACGTACTCTGACCTTGCATACCATCGGCCGGTTGTTGGTTGTATGGCGACTTATGAGCATACTTTGCACCTAAAGCCTGTGCAACTGACTTGGCATAAACACGACTCAACTCCGTGCATCTACTTCCTCTTTGTATGCTCTTTGGTCAAATTTCTACAGAAGGAGCTCGCCCTAGCTTTGGTTTACTCCTACTCTAACGACGAGGCTAATACCAGTGACACTTTACATCTGACTTTAAACCATATGCAAACATAAAAGTTAAGCTGGCTTCGTACTACACTTTAAGTCAACAACATTAAAACAACAACAATTTTAAGGTTCCGAGGACCAGCTCATAAAATAGTCATCAACGTTTTCTATTTCACATGCATTTAATCACTATTTAATCACGGCATGTCATGGCCGTACGTGCAGTACAGAAGCTAGCGCTCCACTATTGTCCGGAGAAATGTATGTTCTTATACATCATTTCCTTTCTCACGTGACACAGACTGAAACTTGCAAGTGTCACTGGCAATAAGGCCCTGTCCTCAAAACACCCCTAGCTCTACTTTACTCGTTCATCCATCACAATAAACGTGTCCTAGCTACTAAAATGTTTATTGCTGACAACTATAAATTTAATTGCTGTGCCATTGATATGTACTGTTTTCAAGGTTCTACACAGGAATGAGAGCGGCCATTTTTCATTTCAATTACCAGTAAATATTAGGTTTTTTATATCCTAGGTAAGATCGTCTAGGCTTGGAAGAGACTGGCCATGCTTTGTTGCCTTTTGCTAGCTTGTCCCTCGGCACTTCTCAGAAATTAAAATACTTTGTGAACTTTAGAGTTTTTTAGCTATCAGAAATCTGTCCTTGTTACGCATGCCAGGAAACAAAAAGGTTATTCCTTCGTCAACCGATATTTGTGACATATAAGTCGGGGTATAAGAAAGGCAGTTCTGCTGTCCCTGGGCCTGGACGAATGCCAAAGGATTTAATCAAAATGCGGTTGAGTCGTTCGATATTCATGTTGTATCTGCGTGCCGCTCACCTTTAAGTACTCTGACCTTGCATACCATCGGCCGGTTGTTTGCTCTATGTCGACGATCACTTATTAGCATTCTTTGCTCATAAAGCCTGTGGAGTGACTTGGAACATACATGAATCCACTTCATACGTCTTCTTCCTCTGTGTATGCTCTCTGGTCGAATTTCGTGAAAGAGGAGCTCGCCATGATTATTTTTAGTTGTTCCCTTTATTCCGAACTACAACTTGTTCGGCGTATTACTCCACTAGACGATTCAACGTGTGATGTACGTCCAATCATCACAACTCCATCCTGTTTATGTGGTTGCGCCCTACATTTTGGCTGTTGATCTTGTTTTCTCTCCATTAATTTGAAGGGCAATGACATCATTTATTTTATTTTTGTTTGATTATCAACACAATGTCGCGTCTTCTTATTGTAAGGCATATGCTTTTGGTCCCCACAGTTAGAATATTTGGACGAATTCTCGAAATATGAAAATTCGTCAATTGAACTTTAAAGTATGGTCTACCGACAGGTGTTCGGAAAGTCGAGCTAAAAGTTACGTAAGAACATTGTTGTGGTCTTGGTGACCCAATGGTGAATCTAGCAGATCTGAACTTTTGTAACAAGAAATTGTTAACTCACTTCAATCTTTCATTCCAGCCACGGCAACATGGAAGAAATGTGAAAATCAGATAAAAGAGCAACAATTCGTGCATGCTAAAGCAAGGAAATAACTGCATTGCTGAATTCTCTTCTCACGTTTCCTTAAACAGTAGAGTCTTCGTATAAATGAAGACGGTGTGATGGCATATGCAAAATGTATTCGAAGGGAAAACACGCAAAACATGATTGGAACTACATTGGGATAATTGGATTGGCATAATTTCTCAAGAATTTGAGAAATTTGTTCAATATTACACCGTATTCGTTAACCATCTTTAAAATTGTGTCCGAAATTTGCAATGTTGCGGAAATAACATGAGTAAGAATCACTGCATGACTATATTAAATACAATATTGTTCAATACATATTAACAATATTTATATTTTAATGAAAATGTGTGAACTTCTCTATACTTTTTTGTTACTGAAATAATAGTTCTCATCTCGATTTGTTACTTTGCCACAACCAAAAATATTTTTTTTCAAACGATTTACCGTTTAGTTTGTCAGGGTCACTTCAAAAGTGCCCTGACTACATTTAGTGTTTATTAAGCCCCAATTGACGAAAAAGGTCAGGGACATTTAAAAAATACCCTAACTCAAAAGTCAGCAATTACAGATTCTTTATGCATTTTGTCACATTTCTTTATGGTATTTACACAAAAATAAAGCCTTTTCATAGAAATTAATACGATTTGAGGGATATACAATCATCAATGTATTTTTGTTGTTTGTTCGATTAAAACAAAATTTAATTTTTTACAGTATTTTGCAAACTTAAAGCTGTAAAAATTTCGATTTCTTTAATATTTCGTTATAATTAATCTCATCTAATTATCCCAATTTAGCGAAACGTGTTGCAGAGACATGCTCCCGAAAATGCTGCTTTCTTCGGCTTTTCGTTACAGCAAAGTCAAATCTGTACATACACAATATCATCATAGTCATCATAATTATGTTTATTATCGAACCAGGACATTATTTTCCAAAGCAGTAATGGTAGAGTGGCGATTTTTGAAACTTTTTCCGTTGTTGGTAGTCAAGCTAGGCAAGAGACAATCGACCGTTAGTCACTGCTGTCAATCACATAATGCAAACTGGATCGCCCATGAGTGGCTTGTGTATGTAAACTGTAACAATTCAATTGTCTGAATAAAAGTCATTGAGAAACAGCTTTATCAATGGTAAATATGATAGATTTATCTAATTAAGATAGCTACTGCTTTGGTTACAGGTTCATCGCAACTCACTTACCTGACCCACATGCACCTTGTCGATCAAGTAAAACTTTTCTACGTACAGTATTCGTATCAAAATCAAAATCAAAATTAAAAAAATCACATGTACGTTAGTATTGCTCTTGGAAGATGTAGTAGTCCTGGAAAAGGTTGTTCGGCATGTTTCTGTGCTCAATATTTTGCTCGACGGAGACTATGGCCCGACAATGTCCATGTTGGGTAACCAGGGTACATTTTGGTACAGTCTACGGACAAGACTCATGCAGAGGGCGTTAACTAGAGCAGGTACTCTCAAAAGAATTTCAGGTTATTTTTTTCAAATCATAGAGAGTCGGGCGGTCTTCCGCTCCCCTGGCTGTTGTCAGTTCAGGAAAAGGCATTGCGAATGCAAACGTTAGGACTGACTGTCTCTATAACCACTTTCCATTTCCCAGCTAGATGTCTGCTCGTTTTTCTTCAATCGGCATAGTTCTTTTTTTTTGTCTAGTCGGCTTCTATTTGTACGAGACCATGCATGACAAGACGCACACCCTTTCATGATCTTTGATCTACTTCTACCTCACCGAAGAGGATAACACCGATGACATTTAACGCTCTTTCATATTAGGTCACACCTTATGCTAAATGCAAAAGTTAAGCTTGCTTCATACTACACTTTAAGTCAATAACGTTAAACCAACCACAATTTTCAGGTTGTCATGAGCAGCTCATAAAACAGCTCGGTTCTTTATTCAACGTGCATTTAATGACTAGCATGTCATGGAGGTACGTGCAGTACTGAAGCTAGCGCTAACTATTGTCCAGAGAAATGTTTGTTCTTGTACACCATTTCACGTCTCAAGCCTCACAGACTGCAACTGGCAAGTGTCACTGACAATCAGGTCATGTCCTCAAAATAGCCCTAGCTCTAGGTTATTCGTTCATCCATCACAATAAACGTGACCTGCTAAAATATTTATTGCTGCCAACTATAAATTTAATTGCTTAGCCACTGATAGGTACCATGGATATGTACTGTGTTGAAGGCTCTACACAGAAATATTCGCATAGTGTCTTTAATTTGGAAGAGAATGGTTGAAAGTCTGCTTAATGAAATTTTGAGCAAACATTCAAGTCTTTCATTATCAAGTCGCGAACTAACTGGAGCCGAACAATTGAAATTACACATTTAGAGTGTAACTTATGGACGATAGTAGTAGTAAAAGGACTCTTGATAATTCATAACACTGTCTATACAAAACATTGGTTTTCGTATAGACTCTTGTCGCAATGGATATTGGCAGTATAAAACCTCTCATATTTATTCTTCGACGATAGAATGGAAACTCTCCCACATAATGAGGATAATGGAAGACTGTGCAATAATAGAAATTTAATATTCTGAAGAGAGCAAAAAATTATCACAGTCGCAATATTGCACATTGTGAGTGCTGTGTATCTTCGTTTCCAATTTATAATTTACGAATACATCAATAGTATAAGGACTTTTCAAATCCATGTATCCATACAGAAACTAAACAGACTGGACCAGTCACACCTCTCTTAATCCTACTGTTCTATATGTTATCTCGTCAGAATATCTATTGCACGCTTTGAGTACCTTTTCCCAGGCTCTTGAACCTCGTTGGACGGAATTGGCTGTTCTGGCCATCTTGATCACCCCTTTAAAATGACAGGGTAGGTGACTTTGAAAAGCAACATTAAAAGTTTCATTACCAGTTTAGCGAAACACAGGATAACAAGACACGTTACCACAAAAGAGGGAATAATCGTGGACGAACACAAATCACCGTACACAGACTTAGATGGCGGCAATTTTTGCCAGGGCTACATGTACAATAAAAGAAGAGCCTTCGCTACTTCTCTGGCGTCTACACCCACGCTGGTCCACTCTGCGTGGCAGATCTACAATACGGCTTCAGCGTTGTCATGGCCGATTCATATCGTCGGTAGTGCTAATAGCTGACCATCGCGCATCGGTTTACACCCTGACAGAAACGCAAACAACTTTCCCCATAGAGCCCTATGGCCGTAAAACTTTTCGCCGAGGCTGCTGGGTAAATTTGGAGCTCATGCGCACATGGCTTACGACCTGACTTGACCGCGCAATATCCAGCGAATTTCAAAATCAATACGTAAACAATGGTCTTATCTTTCGGTCACGCTGGAGGTTAAAAGTTCCCTTCTACCTCCATACTCGCTACGATCATGGAGCATGGAGCGCAGCTAGTATCTCAATGATATACGTACATGACAAGCATTAGGGAATATCTTGGTCATGACATGTTCACTGTGTTTCGTTATAAACGGCTTTGCTAGTTTTGCATATTTCCCCCTGTTTGATGAACGTTAGTGTTGTGTCTATAGGAAAGTTTGTGAAAGCAACAAATTTGTCTTGCATTATTCGGAATCGTAACTGGCTTACAAAGAGTAATCTTATTTATTTTTTATTTATTTATTCAGCTTTGACATAAAGTCTGGATGAGTCGCACAGGTGACTAACACCTATACAAAAGCAACCCTCCACAAAAGCACACAATTAACAAGTTACACATACAAAATTAAAAACAGAAAAGACAAACGCAGAATAAAACAATCATCAATCATAAAAAAATACAAAAAATTTCAAAACAGAACAAAACAAAACAAAACACAGAAATTAACAGAGATGGCAATTTTTACAGTGGCACTTTCCCACCCAAGTACAAGTGTTATCAGGATAAAAATTATTGTTTAACAAACCCGTGTAATGTTTTAATAAAATAGACTTGTATGACCTAACACTTGTTGAAGATTTGCCATAAAAGGGCATAACACTACTCGAGTAAAAAGCTCTGTTAAAAACGAGTAACGAAAACATTCAGTTTTAAAAAATGGCATCTTCATGGAAGTGTCACCAGGAGATTTAAATGTGACAAACTGGCTTAAATTTAAGTCATACATACCAGTAAAACATTTAGCTAAAAGGACACAGTCATTCAATTATCTAACTCACTTCCCACGTGTTATGGTTGTGAACCTTATGTTATAGCCATTCCATAGATTTCAAGTGTATGTGTAAACAAGAAATGTAAAGTAATGAACATAAAGAGACGTGGTGATTATGGCCAATTCGGGGAAAATCGGCCTTACCCAGCACGTGTATGTCTGTGTGGGAGAAAGTTGTCATGAATAGGGTGAACTTCTGAAATTAAATTCAAAGTCTCAAAAGCAAAGATATAAAACCTCAACCTATAACTAGTATCTAACAGTATCGTATTGTTTAATTTCGATGGGTATGGTTCAATGTCTAAATTGTTATTGGACTTAAGTCCATGACAATGCATATATTTATGTGATAATAAAGACTGATCATGATTTAACAACATTTTAGTTATGCCGTAGATCCTGTGCGCTAATTATTGTATCTGCTCAATGCATTTTCGGTATCGACACTTCATTTCTGCAATATCGTATTGATCAAGATATTGCCAAAACTTGTTCCAATGAGGTTAGAGAAAATAAACTAGACAAAGAAAAGAACAAATTAATGCAGAGATTAAATTTACATTTGGTCGATTGTTCAAGGAATCTCTATTGCTCAGGTATTTTTTGACTGTGAAATTTTATTCTTGCAATAGAATATTGGTTTTTTATAAGGTCATTATCTGTATAACGAGGTTTATTTACACATTCTCGCCGATAATCCATACGCTGCAGAATGGGGAGCAAATTATTCTCATGCTTGATAGGGCAAGTATATCAATTTTTAACAAGAAATCCCCCATAATTACTAGTTAGTAATGATGTTCAATATAGTTCGTGTATATATATATATATATATATATATATATATATATATATATATATATATATATATATATATATATATATTAGATTGTTCCATATTTTCCGGAAATTGTAACATTTTAGCTTACTCATGTGTCGCAGACCGCAGCAGCTACCATCTTACTTTTTAGTATACAGGTGCACACATTGGTGGGGATATGAACATGTTAGTGTCAAAAAATGCAAATTGGAGAAAATATAAAATCCTGTAATTTGCAGCTAAAGTTCCGAAACAACAGTCTAGATTTGGTTGAAACTTAGCATGCATGTTCCTTAAGGTGACTTAGATAGATTTGTTTCAAATCGTGACACACCTTTGATATTGTATTTTTTGGACATTTTTCTCCGCTTTCGGGCCAACAAATCGAAGGATTATTGTAAAAGTGAAAATTGCAAAAGGGAAATCAGCTTCGCCACTGAAGAGAGTAAATTTATCGTACCGATTACACTGGACGAGGAAAAAGTTGGTGAGTGAGCTTGGTGATATTGCTATGCACTATCTCATTGCCATACTTGACGTAGTACTTCCTGTGCTATGGACAAGATTTCAGTTTAATGTAAATTGAAGCAGAGATTATGCTCTCAACATTGTATTTAGTTACCATTCATGCGATATGAACAGTGATATTGAACTGATAAAGCAGACATTTTCCAGTAATTACAGGGGGAGGCCCGGGGAATTCTGTGCGCACCTGTGATGTAAATTGTGACCCTCCCCCTAACCTCTTGTCTAAAATGTGACCCTCCCCCTTTCCCGACAATGTGAATCTTGACCCTCATGCAAATCACTGCATTCTTCCAAGAATAACTGAACCTGTATCAGCTAATTTACATAAGAATTAGAATGCAACTTTGAGACAGGAAATTACGGGGGGGCTGGCGTTTTGGGAGGGAGGGTCGCGATTCATTACGCAAGCATTTTTGAAGGATCATACATTTGCGGGAGGGTCACCATATTTGGCCCAACTCAAAGAAGG
>LD348220.1:40543-57702 GCA_001465055.1 Ptychodera flava
TATAGGGTAGAAATCTAAATATGCCCATCTAAATATTAGACATCTACCATCGAGAACAAAAGAAATTTGCTGTAATTTGAATATTTAAGGAGTTTAAGCAATTTCAATTATAAATAAAGAACCCCTGCCTCAAACTCCACAAAAGTTGCTAGACATATTTTGCCGTTGTCATGCCATTGCTTCGTTTAATAACCAGTTAATCAAATGCCTAATTGACAGGAGGAAATTCAAGACCATATTTGAATAGTAGTATATATTGTCCTCAAAATTACTCTATCACGGCCCAAGTACTCATTGCCTTCAGCAATACTGCCTTGTTATTATTATTATTATTATTATTATTATTATTATTATTATTATTTGTGTATTTGTTTATTTTGTTCTTCCATCCTCTATATGCAACTGCCACGTGAACACCCTTGCACCTTAAGACTTCAAATATAGCATATAAGTAAAACTCATAACAAGTAAATTTATGATTAGATTACCGTAATAATGGGTCATATGACCTGTGAGCTATTTCGAAAAAAAATTGATCTCATTTGCATAGATATTAATGTACACTTTTTGACACCATGTGGCCTGGCTCCTTCATGCCATATTTCAAGGTCACAGGCACTGTCGAATTTGATAACACGATTTTAAAGTCTTATTTTCCCTATTTTCAATGACCTTTAACCTGCCCCATACCACACAGCTAAGCTATGTCACAGTCCAAGAAGGCTAGTGTCTATTGAACAATGACCAATGGGGGCCCAATTGCACACACAAATTTCGGGGATGCGCTCTGACCCTGTCATCATCCTGTACCCAATGGAGCTAGAGGTCTAATTTTTGGTAAACAGGGAAAACTATGGGATATTTCTTTTTGCAAAATGGCACGTGACCACGATGACCTTTTACCTCAAATATACATGCATTCCCGTAAATCAGTAAGCACAAGTACTACAACCTTGAGGATACCTTGTACCTTATAATTATGGGCATATCCAATACTTGGATAGCCAATTGAGCTGGAGGTCTGATCTTGAGTACAGAGGATAACTACGGGATAATTTGTTTTTAACAAAATGTTACGTGACCTTAATGACATTTGACCTCAAATATTCATATATGCCAATAAATAGGTCATCACAATTACTACGTCCTTCATATTTGTTATGATGGGGGATATTTGGATGCAACATCCTGTACTTATTTGTTATGCGCATATCCGATTCTGATCTACCCCATGGAACTAGATATCTGATTTTGGTACACAGGGAGATCTATTGGATAAACTTCTTTGACAAAATGAAATGTGACCTTTATTAACTTTGATCTAAAATATACATGTATGCCTATTAATCAGTAACCACTAGTGCTACACGCTTCATTTTTGGTATGATTGGGGACATTTTGACACCACGTCTCAAAATTGATTGATTATACACATATCTAATTTTTGGCTAGCGCATATATTGGAGTTACAGGTCTGATTTTTGTTCACAGGGATAACTATTGGACCAATATTTTAGAAAAAATATCACATGACTAGGATAAATTTTTACCTAATTTTACTAAGATGCCCATAGCTCATTGCTTATGTGCTTAACTTTTATTGCCCATGTGCGCCAAGATGTCTCGAAACCCGTTCACTGCTGCTTTGTACTTATATTTAATATATGTACTACCTTTATGAGCAAATCACCCCAACAGGGGAAATTCAGAATTACAAAAAGAAGAGCAGAAACTTAAGAAAGAAAATAAGACAAAGAATGGAAACTAAAAACAGAATGAGGGGCAAACAGAAATGGAATCGAGAAACACAAAGGACTGAGTGACAAAGGCCTGGAAGAGAGTGAAACATGTTTGAACAAGGACAGAGTGTGGCTTAGGAGGGCGCCCAACAAACCCACAGTTCTGGCAAAAAAATTACAAAACGAAATTTACATAACGGAAACATTTATCACAGAAGATGCAGTAAATCTATGTCACATTATTGACAAAGGTACTTTCAGGTGAAACTTGTGAAATTTTGCTCATACCGTAGTTAAGAGATTTCAATTCTCAGAAAATACAATATTTTAGAAGTAGGCAACGAACATTTACAAACAATTTATGATCGACGAGGTTAACACTCTTTGCACAAGCTCTAAGATGGAAAACTCTATTTGTCGGTACCAATTTTCATAGTAAAAAATGTTATATAGACAAGTCAAGAACACTCTTCAATAAACAGTAGCCGCACATCGTGTTTGATAAGAATTTAGAGAAACGTAGCAACGATCCACAGAGAAATGAAACACAGACAATGCGTCGAACAAGTTCTTTTTTGTATCTTTTTTAGCAAACAGAAATCTGTTCAAATTAAGCATACCAGGAACGAAAAGGGTTATTCCTGACTCAACAGATATTTGTAACATGTAAGGCGGGGGACAAGATAGGCAGTTCTGGAGACCCTGGCCCTAGGTACATATAAATCATCGACACTGGCCCTTGAATTGGGTTATTGAGGAGTGACTGGATCCGGTATGTAGATTAATGTTCTTTTAATTCGGGGGTTTCAATTCCACGATGAAATAAGTGAATGAATTGCTGCAATTTTCTCGGAATGGGGATGTTTGAAATTGTGTAGCTGAGTGGAGAACGAAGAGGACCGGATGTAATTCGACGAGGAAAACATAGTAACAAGATGATTTTGAAGATGGTTGGTATCTAAGGAAGTCCGTGTGAGAGCAAATCGTCACTAAATCCAACAGCGTCTGCCGAATCTTTTGAGGAAATTACATCCAGACGGGGCATGATGATATAAAAATCAGATGGACACAAAATCAGCAAGGACTGAATAAAGTCCAAGACATGGAATTGGTCACATAAAGGGACCTGACAATTACGGCGTATGGCAATTCAGTTTTTAGGCCATCGATCACTTCGAGATCTGTGACAAGATAGAAGTGTTGTAAAAGCGCATTAAATCCAATCAAATTTAAAGTTTTAACTAGGATTTGTGAATATGATTAATTGTGTTTATTTCTTATCACGAGGTCAAGAGAACTACCCGTCACGGGATTGTCTGTCAATCCCATTGACCTTCGTAAGACGGCATAGAAATCGTCTTGAAAATTTGCCAGTTATTTGTTTCATCGTGCAATAACACGTGACATCGGTGCCTTTGACAGGTCTTTGTTGATAATCAAATCAGGAACCAATTACCTTGGCTTTGGCATGTGTTTTGCGAGGAACGTGCCGTAGCAGATATACAGTTTTGCGTCGTTTAGTTGTTTAGTTTTGTGAGAGTTGTTAACTATGTAAATGTATACAGTACCTATTTAATGCAGTCCCTTCCAGAACTCTCCGTTCAGGGAACGGAACATCTCTCAAAATTCCGCGAACACGACTCAAGTATTATAGTTATCGTTCATTTCCATATGCTGCTGCTACGTTGTGGAATGGGCTGCCTAGTAATATTCGTTCTGCATCAAGTACTGAAGTTTTCAAATCCAGTCTTAAGACCTATGTTTTGATTGAGCGTACCAATGTGGCACTGTGTAAAGCGCCAGTGAACATCTTGATAGATACAAGGCGCAATATAAATATCTTATCGTAATTTCGTTTTGCTTCAAGATTCACATTTGCGAATGAATGCTTTTCAATACTTGCAAAATATTCTTTCACTTTTCCATTACATGTAAGTGATATTTGTAAAAGCAGCTAGGGTGCAAATATTAAGCACTTTTAAATCCGTTTACGTTCATATTAACATATTTCCAAAACACAAAGACTGATCGTCCTTTGCCCCCGACATATACTGTTTTGATCAGTTGTTTGATGTTAATTTAAGGTTGTTTTAAATATTAGTATGCAGAGCACGTACATTTATGCTTAACGACAGGTGTTCTGTTTATTCCTTCTCGAGTGTATTAAAACATACCATTGTTGCTATCCTCTTGAATATATAATCAAACTTTGGTCTTATGGCCTAGAATTCTCGTCACTTTGAACAAAACATTCCATCATAAAGAAGAAATGCAAAGGTTTCATGAGTTTTGTGTATCATTTTTATCATCTGTTCGATCAGTGTGATATTCGAACACTATTTCGCGAGTGAGGAAATCCCTATTTGTACTAAAAAGATTTCCAATTCCTACGTGCGCTACCCGATCTGTCGTATTACTCCTCCCAACGCTTCACTGTGTGTTAGGACGCGAACATATCACTTGGTACGTATTTGTATGCTTGCGCCAGTTAGACTGTTGATACTTGAAGTGGAGACGTGTCATTTGTTTGCAAGGTAATGTTTGGTCTTTAGTACATACTTTTCACCTCGAAAACTAGTGTCAGCAATTCTTGTCCTTTTAAATAAGAAACGACCCTGAAATTTGTAAAGAGTCGTAAAATATTTGACTATTTGTCGCCTGGACATTGGAAAGGGTCATCCTATCAGAAAAATTAACGATTTATGATTCAGTTGTTACAGTCGAATTTCCCTCGATGGTTTTCATTAGAAAAGCATTCTTCGGACGTGTAAACCGTGCATATAACACGAGATAAATGATGTCCATCTGTTCTAATTTGAATCAAATTGTTCAGTTTTATGTAAACATAAGTTAAATATTAAACTGCGGAGGTAACTGTATTCTACCTCCGTCGTTCGACTTTTATCCACTCAAGTACTGTGGGTTACATATAAATCGTTGATAAATTGGTCCCATCCTACGAAGATTTCAACTGAGTTGAAGTGGAGTCGCTCTGTCGCTCTGTCAGGTGGCATCTATGTGCCGCTCACCTTTACGTACTCCGACCTGGCATACCATTGGCCGGGTGTTTGTTTTGTTTGTTCGACGATCACTTATGAGCATACTTTGCTCATAAAGCCTGTAGAGTGACGGAGTGACTTGGAACATGCTTGACTCAATTTCATGCATCTACTTCCCCTGTGTATGCTCTCCGGTTAAATTTCCTTAAGGAGCTCGCCTTAACTGTTTTCGTGATCTTTGATTTACTCCTACCTTAACGAAGAGGCTAACACCAGTGATACTTTTCATCTGAATTTAAACCATATGCAAATATAAACGTTAAGCTAGCTTCATACTACACTTTAAGTCAACAACATGAAACCAACAACAATTTTCAGGTTCTGAGGAGCAGTTCATAAAATAGTTCAAAGTTTTTTATTCAAAGTGCATTTAATCACCAGCTTGTCATGGCGGTATGTGCAGTACAGAAGCTAGCGCTCACATATTGTCTGGAGATATGTATGTTGTTGTCTACCATTTCACTTCTGAAGCGACACAGACTGAAACTAGCAAGTGTCATTGGCAATAAGGTCCTGTCCTCAAAATACTTCTAGCTCTATGTTACCCGTTCATCCATCACAATAAACGTGTCTTGGTGAAAATGTTTATTGCTGACCACTATAAATTTAATCGTTTAGCCATTGATATGTACCGTGTTCAAGGCACTGCGCAGGAATGAGAGCGGCCATTTTGCATTTTAGTAATACCAATAAGTATAAGGTTGTTGTTGCCCTAGTTAAAAGTGACCCCAATTTTTATTTTTTAGTTTGAAAGAAAATGGTAAGCTTATTACGTAAAGGACTTATTTAGAATGATGATCGAAAATTATCAACTGGTTATTTCCATGATCTGTAAGCAAATAATGTTTTTAAGCGGATAAAGTTACATCCCGTTGCCTATTTCATCGCCTTGATGTGCACTTAGTGGCGAAAATTCATATACGATGGCTTTATTGATCGCACACCACTGACCGATCCTTATCCTTGGTAAGATGGTCTTGGCTTGAAAGAGACTGGGCTTGCCGTGTTGTCTTGTGCTAGCTTGTCCCTTGGCACATTGCAGAAATTAAAATACTTTGGGAACTTTAGAGTTTTTAGCAAACAAAAATCTGTCAAGGTTACGCATACCAGGTAACAAATAGGGTTATTCATGCGTCAACAGATAATTGTAACATGTAAGGTGGGGACAAGGTAGACAGTTCTGTCCCTGGGCTTAAACGAATGCAACACAGTTTGTTAGTTGTGTCATGAAGCATAATAGGTATTTAATAACGAAGTGAAAAGCATGAGTAATTTCGAAATTGAAATTGTACATTTCTGTGTTCATGAGGCAACAGTCTGTCTTTGTGAAATACTGACGACGCACTGTAGTCAACGTTTGATTTTTTTCTGCGTATCACCTCTTTCCATTTGAATCGCTGAAGGTTGCGTGTCATAATTTCGTTGTAAGTTAAATTTTTCTTGTCAGCACTCTGATATCACTTGTTAAGCCCTCCACGTTAATTTGTTTTTGTTTCTGTTAAGCGGATTTTGACGAAAGGGAAAATTAAGTATTTTTTATCGAAATTGATCTGGTTATACACAAACTGTCGACAACACCCGCTGCCTTATCTTTTAAATTATTGCCATATTCTCTAACACACAATACGGGGGTTAGGGCGATTGGGAAGCGGTGGCCGAGCTAGGAATGCCGCAGGAATAAACGCGCGTGCCAAAGACATGAGGAATTTTTCTGATTTTTCTTGTTTGCCTTGCTAAGAATTATTTACGAGATATGTTGAGAAGATGGTGGAGCAGGATGAGTAAGTTGCAGTTTAAAAAACCGACTGTAAGACGCGCGCCGCATCCACAAACAATATGTGCATGTGATAAAAAACAAAAAAACACTTGAACATTTCCTGCCTGATTTTGATTCGACGCCCTTTCAGCTTCTTTCAGACAAAGACAGCGTAAGATCGCACAGGACTGACGCTATCTTATCGGAGCGACACTAATTCCACTGTCTGGCCTAAACGTTACTTGTTGTTGCCCTTACTGAAGACCCTTGTTTCGGCAGGCCGTTGACTCAATTTAGCTCAGTCCGTGCTCAGTACATAGCGTTATTTTTTCACAAATTGTTAGTATCTTTCCTTGAACTGTAATGACTTTTTTCTAGTTATCAATGATCTTACTTTTTTGTTTTTGCTGACGTAGCTCGAGTCAATTAAATGTGGCAAGAGTAGCGCTGGAGGCTTGGGTCGGAAATACCGATGGCATGACCAGAAGTGCCGAGTGCACGAGGATTGCCCTAGACATCGGCCCATTGACTTATTGAAGTCCAGTGTCACCACAGCGACGGAAATGGCGCAAACGACTAATGGAAGTTTACGTTGACGTAAAATGTATGCAATGTTGGATTCGTAAAACACACGCGTATCTATGTCGTAGCCCTGGAAAAAACTTGTTCCACACAATCAAACAGACTTGTCTTGTCCTAGATGTCACTAAGTTGAAGTCCCGGACGGTCTGCAACTCTCTAGAGTATGATCTGCCCATATATGTACACTCTGGTGAAGTGGAGGCAAAATGTAGTACCAGTCTCAATGTCTCCATAAGATGGTCTCCGTCGAAGAATTACTTAAAAGTATTGAATTTTTATTAAGATCGTGACTTATCCGGTTGGCATTATGTCACCGGTCAGAGGAACCCCTGTTAAGTTACCGCAGGTCTAAATCGCTAAATCGTTGTCTTGAGTAGTGAATTGCAAAACATAGGGAAGTTGATTTCACAATGCTCAATTTGGCAATGAGTAGCAGGTGACATAGCAAAACAAAAGTCACATGACCAACGCATACTTTGAAACGCGTTTACCTTTAGTAACCTCACGTGACCCATTTTCTGCCAAATCATGGTACTTCGTAAGTGTAAACATTTCCTTTGAGATATTCTCATAAAGGTTATCTTTTGCTGTTTTATCGCAATCTTCTCAGTCTGCTTTAATTTTTTTAAGCTGTGATATTATTTCTTTAGGCCACCGCTAGGGGTATGGGTTATCGAGGAGTGACTGGATCCGGGCTCGAGGTTAATGTTCTCAAGGTTCGGGAGAGTTCCGTTCCACAATGAGATTAGTAAACGCAATGCTGCGATTATCTCGGAATGAGGTTGTTTGAAATTCTATAGCAATGGGGAGGATGAATAGGACCGGATGTAATATAACAAGGAACATTGTAACAATATGAATTTTAAGATGGCCGGTATCCGAGGATATTGGTGTAAGTGGATGACTCAACTAAATACAAACCATCGGCGGAAACGTTTGATGAAATGGCATTCAGAAGGGAGACGATGATATGAAAATCAAATGGACACAGTATCGAGACTATCTGAGACACACAATCGGTCACATAAAGGGACCTTACGACATAGGGAAATTCCGTGTTTGGGCCACCGATCACTCTCAGATCTGTTTTACGATAGAAGTGGTGTAAAGGCACATTGACGACACGTGTTCTTGTGGCCTCTAATTCTCGTCAGTTTGAGCAAAGAATTTCAGGATAAAGAAGAAATGCAAAAGGGTTTATGAGTATTGTTTAATATATTTGTATCATGATCTGTTCGATTTGTGTGACTTTCTAAACTATTTCGCGACTGAGGAGATCCGTATTTGTACTAAAAATCTTTATCTTTCCTACGCGCGTTATCCGGTCTATCGTATTACTGCACTCAACGCTTCATGGTGTGTTAGGACGAGAAGATATCACAACTCTTACGTATTTGTATGATTGCGCCAGTTATATTGTTAGTACTTGAAGTTGAGGCGTCTCATTTGTTTGCAAGGTAATATTTCGTCTGTAGTGCTTGTTAAAGTTTTAAACGATTTTTTCTCCTCCAAAAGTAGTGTCAGGCATGGTTCTTTTTAATATGAAACAACCCTGGAATTTGTAAAGACTTTCGCAAAATTTTGGACTGCTTGTCCGCTAACGATTGGATTTCGGAAAGGATCGGCCTATATGAAAAAATTAACAACTGAAAATTCATTCGTTACAGTCGAATTTCACTCGATGGGTTTCAAGTAGAGAGCCAGTAGAAAGATACTTAGTCTTGTAAACCGTGCATATAACAAGAGTGGAATGTTATCTGTTTAAGTCGAATGGTTCAGTTTTATATGAACATATATTTCATGTTAAACCGTGAAGGTAGAACTACTTCCATTGTTCGGCAGTTATCAACTAAAGTACTATGGTTAATATATAAATCATTGATAAGGTGGTTCCGTCAATTGAAGATTTATCATGTCCAAGTGAATTGAAGTGTTCTCAGTCGACGGGTCACAAAAACTCCTCACTGTCTTGCACTAGGATAGACTGCGACCACCACTCGTCACGGATATCAGGATTGATTATGAGTACTGAAAACTTTTTGACAGTAGATGCGACTGTCTTCATGTATTATTCAGTGTGACAATCAGTTGTGAACAAGCCAACATATGAGTCTTACCGTGTACATAAGAAAGAAAAAGCAACAAGAAATTTGATCACCCAATCTCAGCTCAACGAATTAGACACGACAAAAATGCATCTCATAATGTCACTCCAATGTCTAAAGGGCTTTTCCTCAACTCAGCGTGAGCATATGTCATCGGGTGCAATAATACACGATAAAATGTTCATTGTGTTGCTGTACTGTTACTGAGGACCACATTTCACTTGACCAATAAATTGCTAGACGACCCAATTCAATTCCTATCCAAATTTTTCCATCAATAAACAGCTTTCAAGTTTGAGCACAGCTCGCTTATTAGTTCCAAGTTTTAAACTCAACATGAGTTTAATCATTCGATTCAAGTTGTCGTTGGATTCTAAGCGCAGAAAAGAAGCCAGCGCCCAACCGATCGCCCGAGAAAATGTTCACCGTTTATGTTCACCGTTTCATTGCTCAGGCAACACCGACTGAAACTGATCCGTATCACTGAAAACAAGAGACAATCAGGTACTGTTGTCCAGGCAAATATTACTCGTTAAGCTAGCACTGTAAACGTATCTTACTAAAAAAATACATTGCTACCCGCAATACACATGATTGTTGTGACATGGGTGTGTACTGTGTTCAAGGAACGACATAGGAATAAGTGTTTTGGCATCGGTAATTCTTGGCAGGTGAATCTTACAGTGGAAATTTCAAAAGCAAAGTTATTGTTCATTTATGGTGTTTTGGCAATAGAATGAGTGCATGTTGTCCAATATATGCAATCGGATTACCATGTTTGCAATAAAATAAAATAAATTGTTTATGCTTCAAAGGCTTTGGAATTTACCAGAACTTGGTAGTGATGAGTGCATAAGTAGCACATCGCACTCACTTGACCCAGACTTGAATGTCGGTCGTTACTAAGTATTGGTGATAGATAGGGCTATTCTGGGTGTTAAATTTCGCGTTTTGTAGACAACAGTGCAACTCCCTTCATTTTTTCAGGGGGACATCAAAAGCGTTCTGCCAATAAAATCCTTATTTATTATTTTTTCATGAACATGAGAATTTGTCAGACCAACTTGATAAATATGTAAAATAATTTGAATTAAATTCCCCCTCGACATTTTACAAGAGGTCCACATGTCTCAACTTTCAAAATTACACTTTGTGGTGTACTGAGTGTGTTGTAGTTTTTCCGCCGTGCTTTGTCTCTCTGGTGATTTCCTTCAGTAAAAAATTCTTGGTGGTACATCTACACATGGAATTATTTCAGGAAGGTATTCTTGTTCATATCTGTTTTAAAGACAATTTTTAGTGAAACTGCGCAAACTGTGGCTTGCCAAATTGACTTCTACTTAGTAACTCATTCCAAAATGAGATATCTATGAATTTATCACGGTTGCTCACCCATCCCTTTTGTAAGGAAATAAGAACAAAAAGATATTTCTACGGATTCAATGTGCTGTTAAATGATGCTCCTAAAAGTAGCTACGGCAGTGCTAATGTGTTGTTAACACTACAAGATAATTTGTTTGCAAATGTTGACATAGAGATTAATCCTCTGATAACCAAGTAGGGAAGTTGAGTATTCCTAAGTTCATGGAACTTCCCCTAATGGGGCTATAAAGAAACCTGCATCCTGTGTTGCCTTGTGCTAGCTTGTCCCTTGGCACATCGCAGAAATTAAAATACTTTGAACTTTTGAGTTTTTTAGCAAACAAAAATCATTTGAAGTTACGCATACAAGGAAACGAATAGGGTTATTCCTGACTCAACAGATATTTGTAACATGTAAGGCGGGGAACAAGATGGGCAGCTCTGGTGTCCCTGACCCTAAGTACACATAAGTCATCAAACTAATGAAGTCAGTTTGTCAATTGTATGATAAGTATTCAATGACCAAGTGAAATACAATTTTTATTAGTAATTTTCGTAATAGCGATTGTACATTCATATGCTCATAAGACAACAGTGTATCTTTGCGAAACACTGATGACGTACTGTAGTCAACGTTTGATATTTTTCTGTGTATCACCTTTTTCCGGTTGGTTCGCTCAATGTTACGTGTCATAATTTCGTTGTGAGTTAAATGTTTTCTGGTCAGCAGGGAGACATCACACTTGCAGCCTTTCGCGTGAACAATTTTTCTCTTCCTGTGGAGCAGATATTGACCATATGGAAAATCAAATATTCATATCGAAACGATGTGGTTATACACAAAAGTACCTTACTCTGTCGACAGTCCCATTTACCTTTATTTTTCTTTTATTTGTATAGTTTCTCACACATGTGGCTTTTTGTCGTCACCTTCCAGTGTGTGCACGGTCTTTGATGATCGTCGCTATCCCGGTTATTTGATCCTGCATGGTTTAGGCAATAAAGCACACACTGGCAATTGGTACTTTAAAGGGATTTCCAATAAATGGTTACAACCTATAGAACAATGGCAGTCGACTAAGGCTTGGACCAGCACAATCAAACATACTTGACTTGCCGTAGATGTTGGTGTTTCAAAGTCCCAGGGCGTCTGCCTGTAATTCTGTCTATATAGATGATACGTATGCATTGTAAGGGAGTAAAGGCGAAGAATAGTTGCAGTCAGTTTGACTCCATAAGATGGTCTCTATTGAAAAGTCTCCGTAGCAAGCTTTCTCCTTTATTTAAACACTTTTCTCAGCATATATAGTCACAACATTAGTGAATTTTCCTTGAAGTAAATAAAGAACAGCATAGCGTGTGGAGTATGTTATGCTCTATGATGTCATTTGGAGTAAATGCTGTTTTACAAAGAATTAATAGAATTGCGTTTTCTCCCACTGCTCAAATCTTGACTTATCCGATTGATGTCATAGGTCAGACAGAGAAATTCGTTTAGATTATCGCAGGTCAAAGTCACTGTCTGTCTTAACGGGTACATTGCAAAACATTGGGAATTTGATACAGCGGTATTACGAAGTGCAATGAGGCATATTGAAGCAGGTGACGAAGCAAAACAAAAATCATATGACCACCGCACACTTAGTGTTTACCTTTAGCAAAACCTATGTGCCCAATGTTCACAGAAAGGTCAGCTTTTGCTGTTATTATAGTTATCTTCTCAATCTTGTTTGGGTTTTTTAACCTGTGACATTTTTTGTAATTTATGCTCTTTGGGTATGGGTTATCGAGGAGTGACTGCATCCGAAATGGAGATATTTGTTCTTTAGGTTCGGGGAGTTCCATTCCACGATGGGATAAGTAAATGCATTGCTGAAATTATCTCTGAATGAGAGTGTTTGAAATTGTGTAGCTGTGGGGAGGACGAAGAGGGTCGGATGTAATGCGACGAGGAAAACATTTTATCATGATTTTGAAGATGGCCAGTATCCCAGGAAGTGAGTAGAACTCTCCACTAAATCCAAACCGTCGGCGGTATCTTTGGATGAAATTACATCCAGAAGGAACACGATGATATGAAAATCAGATAGACACAGAATCGATACTGTCTATGGAATCGATCACCTTACTATTACGGCATCTGCGACAAGGTCACGAGGACTATCCGTCATGGGACAGTGTCTATCAATTTCATTGACCTTAGTAAGACGGCAAATGAACCGTCTTGAAAATTTGCTAGTATTTTATTTTAATTCATCGCACAATAACACGTGACCTCGGTGCTTTTGATCAATCTTTGTTGATACTCACAGGTCAGGAACCCATTACTTTTGACATGCGTTTAGGGAGGAATGTACCGTAGTAGATATACAGTTGTGCGATACTGTGCGTTGTTTTGTTTCGAGAGTGGTTGACTACTGTGATGTACACAATACCGAGTTGAAACTCTAACGCAGCAATCCTTCCAGATCTCTCCGTTCAGGGGACGGGTTATCTCTCAAAACTCAATGGACACGACTCAAGTCTTATGGTGATCGTCTATTTTCATATTCTGCTGCTACGTCGAGGAATGGGCAGCCTGGTCATTTTCGTTCTTCATCAAGTACTGCAATTTTCAAATCATGACTTAAGACCTTCCTTTAGAGAGCCTACCTATGTTATATTGGGTAAAGCGTCAGACTGAGTGAACATTTTGATAAATACCAGACACTATTTTAATTTCATATAGTATCTTATGGTATCGTATGGTATCGTAACTTCGTTTTGCTTCAAGATTTCACATTTCTGGAAGTAAGCGAATACATGCTTTTCAATACTTGCATAAATTGCTTCACTTTTACATTACATGTAAGTGATATTTATAAAAGCAGTCAGGTGAAAATCATAAGCACTTTACAATCCATTTACATTTATATTTTTAACATATTTTCAAACTCCAAAGGTGTAATCGTCCTTCCCTATACAATTTCGATCAGTTCTTTGATGTTGATTTGAAGGTTTTTTAACATTAGTATGCAAAGCACGTACATGTATGCTTGACGACAGGTGTGCTGTTTATTCCTTCTCCAGTGTTATTAAAACATACCATTGTTGCTATCCTCTTGAATATATTATCAAACTTTAGTCTTATGGCCTAGAATTCTTGTCACTTTGAACAAATAATTTCATGATAAAGAAGAAAGCAAATTTAGTGTAAATGAGTTCTGTTTATCTTTTTTATATTATTCATTCGATCAGTGCGACTTTCGAACACTATATCGCGAGTGAAAAGATCTGCATTTTGTACTAAAAATATTTTCATTTCCTACGTGCGCTACTCGGTCTATCGTATTACTCCACCGAACGCTTCACTGCGTGTTAGGACTCGAACATATCACAACTCTTTCGTATTCGTATGCTTGCGCCAGTTAGATTCTTGGTACTTGAAGAGGAGGCGTCTCATTTAGTAGCAAGGTAATGTTTGATCTTTAGTACATACTTTTCCTCTCCAACACTAGGGTCAGCAATGCTCGTTCTTTTTAACAAGAAACGACACAGATATTTGTAAAGAGTAGTAAAGTATTTGACTGTTTGTCCCGTAACGATTGGGTTTTTAAAAGGGTCAGCCTATCTGAAAATTAACGATTAACGATTCATTTGTAAGTCGAATTTCCCTCGATGGTTTTCAAGTAGACAGCCATTAGATATGCATTCAGACGTGTAACCCGTGCATATAACACGACTTGAATGATGTATATCTGTTTTTATTTGAATCGTATGGTTCTGCTTTATGTGAACATATACATTCAATGTTAAACCTTGTAGGTAGCTGTGTGCTACCTCCATTGTTCAACATTCATCCACTCAAGTACTAAGGGTGATATATAAATCGTTGATAAATTGGTCCAATCCAACGAAGATTTCAACTGACTTGAAGTGTTCCCAGTAAACAGGTCAGAACAAACTCCGCATTGTTTCGCACAAGGATAGACTGCTACCACCACTCGTCACGGATAGCGGGACGGATTATGAGTGCTGAACAGTTTTAGGCAGTAGTTTTGACTGTGTTCTTGGATTATTCAGTAACGAGTGTGACAATTAGGTATGACGTGAGGACAAACCAACATATGAGTCTTACCGTCTACTTAAGGTAGAACGCGCCTCTGGGACACATATTCAGACTCTGAAACCTTTTCAATTCTTTACTGATCTACCACTTGTTGGGGTTCATTTTAAAGCTCACTTTTAACCGGCTTAGTTTGTCCCACATCGAAAGTTTAATTTTTTGTCCATAGATTTAACACAGGGATGGCGGTCATTTTGAATTTCAAATATCGGTAAATCTTGAGTAATTTGTTTCTCTAGTACCAAAATTTGCACGGAGACTCCCGATTTTTATTCTTATTTTTGAAAAAGAATGCTCGAAATATTCCTTGAGCAAAGTTTGAGCAAAAGTTATAGTCTTTCACATTCGAGGTGCACACTTCCTTAAGGTAGAAAAAAAAACCGCCATGACCGGGAATAGACCAATCTCTCACCTGTGTAAAGTAGACACGGAAAATTGCACATCATTTTTTCATCCAAATATCTAAAGAGCTTTTCCTAACCTCAGCCCGAAAACGTATTTGCCTAAACGAAATCATGACCCGCCCTTGTCACAGGGTGCAATAATATCGTGTTGCTGTACTGTAACGGAGGGACCGTATTTCACTCGACCAATAAATTGCTAGACAGACATAAACACCGCACTCGGCAACCTAGCGCTGCTTACTGTGCTGTGTTTTCCCGGCGTGATACGGCCTCCAACCACAGTCCTGCTGACTGCCATAGACATAACCGACGACCGCGGTCCCAATTTTGACCGCCCAGGAAAAACTATTTTCTAATATAATTTTGGCCGAAATTGACTCGATTCCGATCTACGCCTACCCGAATAACTCAACCGCTCACAGACTCAAAAAGATTTGATCTCGTTACGTCTCAAACCCTTTTTTGCCAGTGATGCGCGGTTTAGTGCCCGCTGGCTCGCAAGTAGATATGTTCGTGCGAGAACACTTAGTTTGATTGGCCTGGTGTTCGTAAAAAGCCGACATTTCCAGTAATTACCACCGGAAAACTCAGTTAGACATTTCATCTTTTAATTTTTGTTGGTTTAATGCAAAGTGACATATAATGAGAACACGCCTGTAGCATTACCGTAAAAAACTGTGTACATTCACCGCATTAACAGTCTGTATTTTAATGATATGTTGCATGCAAATGAACCCTTGGCTGTCTGGCTGTGCTGGTGTTGCCCCTTACAACCATATCGATTCCTTATACAAGCTTGCATTCAAGTATTTTATACTGTTAGACTCTAGTTGACCCCTTAAGGCATTTCTGTTAACAAGCAAACGCCCACATATCAACAAATGTATGCCATTATCTCGGTAGGAATAGTCAAGTGCCTGATAGTATATCTACGTACCCGGCTCTGACGAGATTACTTTATTTGTCATCGTCGACAGCAGTAAAAAACTTAAATCCCTTTATTGATCGTTATTTCTAAGCATGTCATTGAAGCTAAGTGAACCAGAGCATCATGATAATCTCGGTATATTAGCTACATTGATTAAGCTGACATGAACTAAAAATGCTCAAATGTTTCATTATATATTGCAGTTATATGTAGATTTTAACTTATGCGACATGTTTGCAACTTAAATGAAAGTGTTATAATCAATATCATGAATAATATTTGCCACTGATTGATTCTAAGGGTCACTGAGTATATAAATATGTAATTAGCTGAAATAAAATACAAAATTTGTTTGACTACTGTAATTGTATCACCACTTTATAAGTGTAATTGCCTTTGTTCAAGTCCTTCAAGCTATATGTGCAAAACTGTTAACGTTCATTACATATGCAAATTATAAATTATCTGACATGAAAATGCGAAATGGGTTTAATATTGTTTTAACCTAATATCATCAATGTACGTGGCATGTTTTGCCAACTTTGATCAAGTAAATCCAGGTATGTAACCCTAATTAGGAAAGATTATTATATAAGCAAAGTTGGAATTGGTTGAATTAAAAATGCGTAATGACTTTGAATAAGTTGTATCATAGTGTCTTTAATGTACATAGCAAGTTTCGTCAACTTTGGTCGGGTCAGTCAGGATATATATCCCCAATTAGCAAAGTTCATTAAATATGCAAATTAGGAATTCGCTGAATTGAAAATGCTTACTGACTTTCAATAATGTAATATCACATCTTTAATGCACATAGGAAGATTCATCAATTTTGGTAGAGTCAATTTATATGACATTATATTTCCCTAATTTGGAAAGTTTATTAGATATGCAAGTTAGGAATTTACTGAAGTGAAAATGCTTTATGACTTGCAGTAATATTATATCATAGTATTTTAATGCACATAGTAAGTTTCATCAAATTTGATCAAGTCAATTCAGATATACATATACGTTCTCTTTGTCGACTGCGGTGTCGTCATGTTCATCATCGGTGCCGGCTGGTTGGTTTTCAGAACTTTTGAGGGTTGATATGATCCCCTCGTCGGACAAAAGTTC
>LD348220.1:63881-81026 GCA_001465055.1 Ptychodera flava
AAATAATCCACCGCCCCCAAGGCCGAAGAAACTGACCCACCCTTAAAACTGACGCGCCGTGAACATTGCCTATAGGTTTTACATTCATAACTAGCGTGTATGAGGCTGTCACGGCGATATCCAACAGCAAATTTTAGTGAAATCTTGTCAAAATTTGAGTGAAAAATCAGCGGCGATACACTCAGCATCTCAAAAGGGTCGTAACTGCCTTTCTGATATCAGATTGGCCGCTGAGATTTTGACTGTGACACGCCAGAGATACGGGACTTCAGTTTAGATGAAAATCGTGTTCTTCACAACAGGCGTGAGATACAAAAAACCAACACATTAGTTCCACAATTTCTTATTTTTTTTCCGGGCCTGTATTCTGGAGACACGTACGTGTATACGCACGTTCATCGGCAACTTGAGAAGTCAATCATTTGGAAAATGGATAACAATACGACCAATTCCTTTGTCTTAGACCTTCTACAAGTCGGTGATTGTCTAACTACACTGAGCAAATGATGGTTTCAGGAAATAATTATCCATAGGCACGAGACAATTTGTAAGATCTAAATGCAATACTTGTCTTCTTTGACTCAGCATCTCCAAAGGGTCGTAACTTCCTTTCTCATATCAGATTTGCCGCCGAGATTTGAACTATGACCCGCCAATCTGACAAATCATAATGAAATCTTCACATGATTTATGATGTCGTCATGCGTGATACTGTCACTTCCCGTAAAAAAGTCCTCGCAATCTCCGTAGATGTGGTGAACATTGTTAATCAACGTTTTAGCTCCTGGTGACCCTTTTTATTTATTTTTTTTTGTTTCTCATCTCCAGAGGAATACTCGGGCAGGGCGGGCGGTCGAAATAAAAAAAAACAAGTACCAAAAAGAAATCTGTATTTGTTTCTCTTCAATGTTAAGTTCTTTCAGTCTCTACAATTTTTAAGTACTCAGTCTGAGTCGCTGCAATCTCACAATTTTATGACGGTGGTGCTGTTGCTAGGAAGATCGCCTCAGAGGCGGCGCAAATAAAAATAGTTTTGTTTTTTTTTTCATGTCGGAGCTGAAATTTACGGTCGGTCGGGAGATGAGAAACACAAAAATAAAAAATGTCGCCCTTAGCCACTTTGCTCGCCTCGATCACACAATAGACAGAAAGCTTAACTGACAATGAACACGAACCAAGCACTGCAAAGCAACGCTCACGTCCACACGTAATCGCTGTGGCGTACATGCAAGAAAACAATCTCCAGACTGCATTTATCAAAGTGTTGTGATAGACGTACCACAAAAGAATCTGCAATCTTTATTATACTTCAATGTTGTTATAGACATACCACAGCAATTGTCACTGGTCGCCACAAGATGCCATTGGCGGTGACGATCGGCACAGGGTTGATTGAGTGTTGTTGCAAACAATTGGTGCTGCGTAAATTTATCCAGCATGCGCGGTGTGTTTACCACAAAAAATATTCTTCGTACGGGATAAGAGAAAGAGACAAAATAACACTACATTTGGTAAAAGCAGCGGCTCACAGATAAAAGACAGAGAGTGGCACACACAGCCAGTGAGAGGCTGGACGACACAGGCTTGGCCGTAATCAAGGATATCTTAGGCACTCAAGATTCAGAAGGGAGAGAGCTTCACCCCACTTCTGGGAAGGTATATGCAGAAGTACGGGCTCAACGGCTATACTGAGTAATAGTAGCTGGCTGCCGCCCCAGCAGAAAATATGCTTAAAAATATATATGCAGGATGGCCGGCTAGCCGGATAGTTTCAAGCTCAACAAGGATCTGTGCCCAGTGGTCCCCGCAGTAGATGAGGTGTTGGCAGCACCAGTGGTTGATCTGAAGGCACTACTGACAGGGCTCAAAATCTACGTGATTAGGAAATAAATGTTGGCCACCCATCCCAGAGACATATTCAAGAACAATAAACTTACCCAAAGGAATGCAATGGAGGCAAAGGCTTTCTTGGCCGGCTCTCACATCAAGTACTGACACCACTTTTTGATGCGCCACGGCCGGTAGTGGCGTAGGTTTCCAAGAACACTTGTTGGCCTCCACCTTGTCCTCTCAGATAAGATCCCGTCTCCGTTTCCATGTGTATTTCACCACCAGGCGCGTTCTCCATGAGATTGGGGTTGCAGTGCCTGGCGATGGTGTTTTGAAGATTTGGAAAAACCCTTACGACAAGGTCAGTTACGAAGCCCTGTGCCGGGAGTTCAGCACCAGTGACAATGTCGACTCCAGGTATAAGAAGGGGCAAATGGGGGCCTTGGCAATGGATACAGGTATGTCACC
Organism: Ptychodera flava; assembly: GCA_001465055.1. Taxonomy (NCBI): domain Eukaryota; kingdom Metazoa; phylum Hemichordata; class Enteropneusta; family Ptychoderidae; genus Ptychodera; species Ptychodera flava. The sequence continues at coordinate 66,180 of LD348220.1, forward strand.
AAAAGCAGCCCCTTGCTGAGCAAAGGCACAAAGTTCAATGGCCAGGACTTTTTCATCAGCCCTGACAGCAAATATTCCTACATCAAGGACTTCTCCCTGCTGGAACAAAAACATATGAGGCCAGGCAGCGAGAGAGCCCACTAATATTTTTTTAGAAACAATGGGGCAAAAGGACAGTACAATGCTTTGTTCTTCCGGGTGGTGGTGGTGGGTGCAGACAGTGGATTGATCCAGGAAGGTACAGCAAGACTGAACAAAAGCATCGAGGCCTATTTGTACTGCATTCTTTGGACTCAAGCCAGCATCAAGAACACCATTTTTGGCGGGACAGATGGCGCAGAACAGGCACAGGAAGAGCTGAGAGTTCTCTTTGAAGATGACATCACCAACCTGGACAAAGTCGTCAGCTACTGAAGGTGGGAAGACACAATTGTCACCCTAAACTGAAGCTGGACATGGTTGTTTCACTGGCTCTGCTGCTGTTGCCAAGCAAGATGCTGATAATCATCGGAAGCGTCGCATGGTACAACACCGAGCTGTAATGTACCACTGCCAATATGAGTTTTGGCAACGATGATGGCACAAACAATGACACGAACTAAGACGTGGCGTACGAGATTGAAGGGCCCCTGGCAAGACAGATAGGCTCAGAGATAACAAGTCACGTTGATGATACAGTCATCATTTGTTAAGGATGTACGATCGGAAAAATATTAGCGTACTGCGCAGGTTTCCACGCAGAAATGTATCCATAATAACCACGCGCGCATAGTGACTTTCCGAACGTTTTTGCGTTGTACAAAATGTCGTCTGCAGGTAAAGGAAAATTTCTATCTCACGGAGAAAAATGGCGACGAGCAAATGTTCAACCTGCCCTAAAAACACGCTGCAAGGTACGACAATTCAGCGAAGAGATAAAAAAAATGCAACATGACCATAGCCTGACATGTCAGGGCTCGAAATTATTTTTCCCTAGTAGTCCACTTGGGCTACCATTTTCTGAAGTTGGTAGTCCAGTGACAATGGCTGGTACCCCATGTTTATTTTAAGTTCAGGGACATCTTTTTTCGTTACCTAGACCATAGACAGTCGCTGCCCAGACAAGAAAAGGCTATTTTGCTAGATTCTGCACATAAGGTGAATTTCTAGTCAATTTGATGTCAATATTGCACACCTTCAATAGGTAAGGAAACACTATAGGGCCTAATGGAAGATAGTGATACTCAAAAGTTTGTGATCTATTGACAACCCGTTTTACTCTCAGAGTTGTATGCAAATTTTGATAATCGTCATGACAACGGCACAACCTTCTCAGGACTGAGACACACTGTAGGAGGGCTCAAAGAAGAACATAGGCCTTTTTGTAGGGAGGAGGCATAATTTCCGTGTAATTGATACCGATAAATTATGATCAAAATACAACGAAAATGCGATTTCGTTGGCGATCATTTCCTGTGCCTGTCCTATAGAAACTTTGTTGCAACGTTCTACCGCAAACCGGTCGTCCTAGTAATTTGTGTAACAAAGTCATAGTCTGGCCTTTTTGTGTCTAGGTGGGTTTGACGATAGGCCTACATCCATGGTTTGACTACATTCCAATTTAAAAGTGACCGACCGGGCATGGCATGCCAAAAGCTGACTGAATTTCAGGTCTCAGGCTTTGGTAGTCCGTATGGGCTACCATTTAATGAATTTTGATAGCCCAAGGGAAAAGTTGGTAGTCTGTGGACGCGGGATTACCGCTAATTTCGAGTCCTGCCTGTACAGCGTAAGTAAAAAGTGTGACGTCTGACAATGTGAAAGACGAGTATTACAATCCCAATAATAGTGTCGCTGGTAGACCTACAGGAGAATGGAAGAATGGCCGTCGCATTGTCCATTTGAGTGTACAAGCCGATAATCTTGACACTTGTGTCAGTTGTGGGCTTGCCTTACGATTGTCATCGTGTGTTAGGGAAACGATTCACGGCCTCGGCTCCTGCCTCCACGTAGTGTGTGACAACTTAGCCTGCAGCGAAGTCAACCTAATCCCCACTGATAATAGTTCGGCCTATTTGGTCTAATGCTCTTGTCTGATTTTTCGTATGCTGTATTTATGTATAGACTCTAAAAAGTAGAAGAACCTGAAAGTCTTTGCTTTGTTCTGTCATTTCCCTCTCATTAAAGTTTACAGGTAGGCTTGAATCATGACCAGGTCTGGGCAAGGCCACTGCAGGTCAACAGCATTCGATGAGCGCCCCCTCGTGACGAATCCGGGAGAGCATGGTTTATCCCCAGAACATATAAATCCTAGTCACATTTTGCAAAATTGTGAAAAATCGAGCTCGGTGACCTACTAAACAAAATGTGGTTTTGAAAAATTCACAAAAAGAGCTATTATTTAGCAAAGTTTGAGAAAATTGACATTAGTAGAAACTATCAATAATTAATAAATTACCCTCTCCAATTCCTAAAATTTGGGGCAAATTTGTTGCAATTTTGGTTAAAAAATAAATATCGTAACTTTTAACTCAATTTTAAAAACTATCTACCGTTGATTGACCAATCAGAGTGCTCAATTCAGGGTGTTTTATTTACTCATAAAGCCTTGGTCACCAAATTCCAGAAACGAATGACAGCGCCGTAGTAACGTACTGTCCAATCAAAAGTGAACATGTCATATTCTGTAGACATCTGGTACGTTTTAATATTCAAATTTGGTAACACAGCGGAAACCAGCTGCAACACAAAATCTGCTGTGCCCTAGGGCATTTATATAATGTGCCCTAGGGCATTTATAGGATGTTCCATTACATTGGAAGGCTATTTCACAAAGAAAAGTTTTAATTCGCATCCTAAACATGTTACATTGACAAAGGGGACGGTTGACGTAAACACATTGAAAACGAAAATATATCAGTTAGGGGCGATAGTTTTTAAGTCGGATAAAGCCCTCGTACTCGGGCTTTATCCTATACTTATTGTAAGTAAAATCTTCAAAGTAGCTTAACGTTATAATGTGTTAGTTCTTTTACAGTGTAAACGTAAAAAAATGCAATCATAATATAAATATGAAAATGATGACCTGTTTTATTGACTTTTAGTGATTTTGTGAAAAACCGTGAATTTGTGATGCCATTTTGTAAAGAAACAAGCGGGGTGACCCCATCTTTTTTCCCAGTTTTAGACTACTCTCAAATGTAGGTATTCAAAAAATCCCATTCGAAAAAATTGACATTACTTTTACTTTTTCCGATCGTACATCCTTAATGGGTACTTTGCTCACAAGTCCTTCGAGAGGATAGAGTCATGTTCATTAATTAGGTTGTTATTAGAGATGAGTACCATGGTCGTAAAAACGTAAAACCACTGTGGACTGCCAGCCTACTTATAAAAGGTCATTAAATAAGTCAATTAGTAATAAATTGAAAGGATGTTGCCAAATATTTTTGCATTCTGTTATAACACTGACAGATTGTCAGGTGTACCGCGATCATAAACAATACCACCAAGTGTGAATGAATTGTATTACAACACTGAGAGATCAACATCTGTACAAAGTTTCATCAAATTTCATGAAGAGTTTTTGGACATATCATTCTAATTAGAAAGGTTTATTACATAATAATATTATATAGGGCTTAGACCTTGGTGTCGCGCCAGGGGTTAAGATTGGCAATGTTATTTGTATTAATTCATGATATAATTAATTGTTACTTCATATGACAACTATGCCCAGTTTCCCTCTGATGAAAGCAGTTAACGTACGTACACGACGTCAAACCCTGCAGCAGCGCAGGTATAGATTTTCTGTAATGTGTAAAAATGTTGGCCAAAAATTGGCAATTTTTACCATGATGACAGCCTATTGCGTTAAACAAGGGACGTATTATGCAATAATTATCATCACAATGGTAACCACACTGCCCAACTTCCACTTGCAAGCTGAAAACCACAGCGTTCCGTCCAAAAACTTGCAATTTCTGAATCTAATTATTGACACAGGAGGCGCTTTTCTAAAATTCAATCCCAGCATTCTTTGCGTATGCCCCGTTCATATGCACGACAGTTTTCTCCCTTTTTCTATGTTTATGCGTTATATTAACGATACTTTGTATCAGCAACAAGGTGGATAATAATACTTTCTGGCTGATAAAACAGATACATTTTACAAATGGCATGTTATATAATCATTTGCACATTTTGTATTCGTTTATTTACGAGCATTCAAAAAAGCATGGCGGCGCCCATAAAAGTAGGGTACACTTCCGGTTACTCGCATAGTATATTATGAATATGCGCATGCGTAGTCAGTAAGCAGAGGGCGCAACTATTAATTAACATAACTTCATTGTGTCTTTATTCAATGTTAAAGTGATGTAAGCTCAACATCTGTGCCCAGTTTCATTAAATTTGATGAACATATCAGCCTAATTACAAACATTAATTAAATATGCAAATCAGCAGTTAATTGATATGTTACTACAACATATCTTTGCTTGCCATAATACTACTTGAAGATCAACATCTGTACCACGTAAATTTGATATACCCTTTCTAGACATATCATACAAATTATGAAAGTTCATTAAATATGCAAATTAGCGGTTCATTCACATGATAATGTATAATATCTTCTCACAGTATTACAGTGCTGAAAGATCATCTGTACCATGTTTCATCAAATTTGATGCAGTATTTCTCGACATAGCCCATTAAATAGGAAAGTTCATTTAATGTGCAAATTGACATTGAAAGCTACGCAGGGACATGACCAAACCTATAAGAATGACACTGATAAATGTCTTCATTCAAGTGTTTAAGCAATGTGAGCTCAACATGGGTACCAAGTTTCAAGAAATTTTATGAATAATTCCAAATTCCTGACATATCAGCCGTAAAACTTCATTTTATATGCAAATCGGCAGTTAATTGACATGATACTACTACATATCAATGCATGCCATTACACCACAAAAAGATCAACATCTGTGCCACATTTCATCTCATTTGATGCAACATTTCTAGACATATTATACTAAATGTAAATTTCATCACATATGCAAATAAGCAATTAATTGACATGATTCTGCTTAATGTCTTCACACAGTATTACAGTACTGCGAGGTCAGCATCTGCACCATGTTTCATCAAATCTGATGCAGTGGTTCTGGACATAGCTCAATAATTAGGAAAGTATATGAAATATGCAAATTTAGCAATTAATTCGCTCGACACCACTAAGTGTCTTTGTTCACTATTATGAGACTGTGTGCTAAAGATTTGTACAAGTTTCATCAAATTTGCTGCAGTATTTCTAGACATATCACCCTAATTACAAAATCTCATCAATTATGCAAATTAGCAATAATTAAGTTAATACTGTGTGCCATCAGAACTCTGTCTAAACATCTTTACAAAGTTTCATGAAATTTTGTGCAGTCGCTCTAGAAACAGAGCTCTTTTTCAAAATGTCATTGTCAATGACATAGTCCCCGCTTTTTCAATAAAACGGCCGTCACACGGTCATATTGGATCTGATCGCAAAATAATTTGACTTGCATATATATGACAAGAAGAGTAATTTTTGTACTAAGTTTGTATGAAATCGCTGCAGGCATCTCTGAGATATTTGCGCAAACATACGGATGCATGGATGGACAGACACACGCACGCAAGTTAAGATGCTTGTACATGACCAAACCTATAAGTCCCCCCGGACAGTGTCCGTTGAGACTAACAATTTAAGTTTCCTGTCGGAGAAAGCCCCTATCTCTCACCAACTCACTTCATGTGGTCTACAACCCCACAGCAGAGCCTGATTCCGAACATGAAGCAAAAACATAGGAGTGTTGGCCATTTGGATGGCTTTTGGAGGGCTTTCTGCTAAGATACCTCAGTCATTATAGGGCGACGGACAAAGACAAGCTCATTGCATGCTTGGGGCAGATTTATAGAGTATGAGAAATCACACAAGTTGGCGTGAGGGCTAAAGGGCGGCATATATGTGGGCCAGGAATTGTTGGCCACCAGTCTTCTCTTTATCTATTTCCCAGCTGTGGCACTTGCGCCGACAGCCTTTGTAGGACTATTGCAGTGTTTTGCCCAGACTGCGATCTAGTGTCTTTTGACGCAAAATTAGCAACAATGTCCTGCAAAAATAGCGGACATGGGTCACAGGGACGCACTAAAATCAGGGCTACAATTGTAAGTCCAGCGTCCACAGATGACTACTTTTTAGCTACCAAATTACACACTTTATAGCCCATACAGTTATTGCTTCTCTATTAAGACAATGAAACATTTAAAATTCAGTCTATTTTTTCGTCACAGTGTAAACACTATTGGAAAATCAATTAGTCATTACAGTCTTCGATTCAAGGCGATGTGTGCGTCCGACCACTGGGCCGTGCAGCCTTGGGGACAAACTCAAATACCAGGCCACGTACGATCCCGATAACCAGACAATGATTTCGGAAGCGGAAGGCTTGTAAAAAGAACCACGAACTTTTCACAAAGCAAATTTTATTGACCACCAACTTTGAATGAAACGTTTGCTTGTAAAGATATGCTAGTACGGAGAATCACATTTTCAGTCACTATACTAGCCCGGGTACATGGCATCAAACGGAATTGACTGCACGTGTATTTGATGTACCGGAAGCTCATGACTTCACCTAAAAATATCATCAACCCCACAATGTTATTGAAACACTATATCTCTGACTTTCAAAGTAGTAATTTGCCTTAAATTTCCCCAGGAGTTTCATACAACTCTCCGATCGTCTGCAAGCCAGAGAGATCAAGGTCACCATGCTGAAATTCTTTATATAGTCAAGACCCCCTAGCTCGATTGTAGCTGATCTTAACAAGAACCACCTAGCATGTCAAAACAGCATTATTGCAATGTGCTATTGCTATCATGAGGATCACGTAGTTCTCTCAGATATTTGTGTTTTCAAACTATATTTTTGCAATTTTTTAGGGAAAAGTGTCAGTCATTGGGGTAATTGTAAAAAAAAGAGAACTTTATAGCAGTAATGAAAAACATACAGGTTACAATGTGCAAAACTATTGTCTTCAACCACTTCTAGTTCTGGAGTCATAAGTGTAATGAAACATCTTCTTTATTTCTGTTAAAGACATGTAATGCAGTAACTGGCAAGAATCCCCATAAAAGAAAAATTTTCATGAAATTGATTTTATCATGACCATGTCTTTTTTTACAATTCAAAACTGTAAATACAACCAGTTAAAATGACTTTGTCATAAACCATTATAGGAGACGTCCAGCACGTTTAATTTTAAAATGAATGTATGTATTCATGATATCAAAACAACAGCCATACATGTTTACAATACCTTTCTGCCTTGGTGACTCGACTTTGCTTTGCATTCTTCGCTCACACATTGACCCCCTATTGTAACTCAATGTCCCCCTATTTTAACAATCATGGGACACTGTGTCCCACCTTTACAATTCCTGGGCAAAACACTGCTATTGGGCATGACGATGGTGGCTCTTATGATCTCTCCAACCCACAAACTCACTCAAAAGGAGAAACTAAAGGCGTGCATGAGATACTATGGACCCATACTCCCAAAGCCAAATGGGAAAAAAAGATGATGTTCTATCCCTGCTTGACGAGCTGCACTCTTTTGCAGAGAACCCCATGTTCATTCGACCCTACAGAGTTTATAATAAGTTAAGCATAAGCACAAGCTGTAGAGATGGACCCTCTCTATGCAGTGGCCCTTCTGGTGCTTTGGCTCCTTATCGGCTTCTTTGGGGAAAAATTCCACAAAACAATAACATGTGTGCACAGAATGGAAGTAATGGTCGAAAACGTGCAGGGTGTGTTGAAGAAAGCAGGCTGCCCAGTGGGGAGTACCACATATAAAAGAAAGCGCGATGCCTGCTGTGTGTGGTGGCGGTCGGCCAGAGCAATCCTTTGTTTGTCAAGCCTTTCACCCTATAGGTGTGAGAAAGTGAAGCCCCAGCTAATCAGCAAACATTGCGCCATCTTCGAGACACCATTCAATGCCCGCATGAATCGGAACATCGTCAAGAACCTCATTTCTTTGGCAAGTAAGGGTCTTGACTGCTTCCTGCCAATCGACAGAAAAAATGGAGGGGCTTTCAACCAATTTCCTTGTCAGGAGTGAGATGAATCAGCTTTGGGCCCCTTGGATTACACTTGGGGGTCTTTTCTCGCTGTTGTCGGCGCAGGGCTGATCATGGCCAACATATCAAGATAAGACATGAAACTAAAAGAATCCGGGTACTAACATAGACAGAGATGGCCTTGCCAGAGAGGATACATGCAATGGAGGCCTCAAATCCTCTTCCCCGCAGTGCAGACCTTGGGAACAATGGCAGTGGAGCCTGAGGACACGGTGAAAATAAAGAAGATTATGCTTCCAAAGAAAGACAAGCGCAATGGTCGAGTGAAATGGGGAAAGAAGTTGTCCGAGATTAGCAGGCAGAAAAAGCAAGGAAAAGCAGAGAAAGTGACCCACTTGGTCGGTGTTGCTCTTCTTGAGAGTGCATCTGAGGCACTGGAGGCATTCTCAAAATGGAATAATTTATGGACGCCGCCTTTAAATGTTTTATTATCATGTGAAGGTCGTAAACAAGCATTCAGGTTGAGGGCGCAAGCTGGGAATTGCGTTGAGATGGGCGTCTTGAAAAACACACCAAGAGTTCGTAAACGGTGATTGTCAGCTGTCACACATTACATTTATTACAGACGGCCGCCAAAACACTACAAGACACAAAATGGTGGGCAAGGCTCACAGTTTAAATATCACAAACTAGTAAAGAAACTTAGGTGTGGCACGGTGAAAGTATACTGTCATAGTCATACACATGCATATGGCTGACATTGCCACACATTTTCAAATAACTGAGAAACACAGAAATTACTTATCAAAATGAAATACAGCTACATGGTCCTGAAGATGAATGTTCAATGTACAAATTCTCAGTGTCAAAATCTTCTGATGGCAAAGATTACATACCTGACAAAGTCTGATTACAAGAGTACAAAAGTGACTCACCTACAACACAAAATGGTGGGCAAGGCTAAGGGTTGACATGTGGAAACCCTATATATATACACGAATAGGGCGCCGCCAACGTCGGAATGTTTGGCACTTTTTTATTCATTACGTAAATGAGGATGTGGCGCCACCAACGTCGGAATGTTTGGCAATTTTTATTCATTACGTAAATGAGTATATCTGGAAATCTTTAAACAGAAATTATTCCAAATCAAATATGCATTTAAATTAACATTCAACAAAACCCTGTCATAATCATATTTATGGCAAAATGGACACCAAGACCCTTATTACCAGTTTGAATGGAGGGGCTAAGCTGTCAGAGGTAACCATTGTCTACTCGGCAGGCGTAGAAAAAATATTGAAGACAGAGTTTGGCGACCTGGACAACCCGTCTTGAACAGAGTCCTAAAGCTTGGGGGGCTGTAGCAGCGACTGTTACAACGAAAGACATGCCTGAGCAGAAAAACATTATGCCAAAAGACCCCACTCTATAAGCGCAAAGCATGGGAGCGGTGGTTGGGGTGACAGATGTTGGGGCGATTTTCAATGTGATGGCCTTCACTGGTGGCATCGTACTTGTCCACAAACTGTCTCGACAGGGGGAAGCCTTCAAACCATAGAAAGAGAAGCTGACAGGACGTTGGAGAAATTCAATCGACACAGAGAGGCGTATATAAAGCAGACGCAGCAGATCCAAAACTGGAAAAGACAGACACAGTGCCAAGAAGTCAAGGCCGAGAGAGCTATCTTTAACGGATGAGGACTCGCAGCTCTTTTCACAAAAGATGGGGTGCAGTCCCTCTTATGGCTGATGAGCCAAAGATTAAAGATTACTAGACGCCGAGTGCTGGACAGAAAAAAATGTAAATTGATCTATGTCACGACAGGCCTTGTTGGCAGCCTCGTGGTGTTTCTCCTTCGACTGGAGCAAGTCACTTGCTGGTGGACTTGCAGCAACTTGCTGTTTGACTTGCCGTATTTTTCTACGTCTCTGAAGCATAAGACACCTGCAATCAATTGTGTGAGTCGGCGACTGGCTTGTTGTCTTTGAAGACATTCATGAATTGCTGTATTTGGAAAGGCTTTCTCCAGGCCAATTGCTGCTGACTAGCAGCCGGCTTGCTCCTGAACTTGCCATATTTCTTTGTCTCAAACAAGCAAGACACTTGCACATGGTTGTGTGAGACGGCGGCAACCGTTAGATTGAAAAAATAGACAAAATATGCTCAGCCTCATCCAGCCCTCTGCCCTTAGAGATCCACACACCCTCCCGAGAGGCAGCCGCACCTCCCTACCTCTCTGTCGACTGGCGGAGAGCGTACATTGCTGAGAATGGGTTGCTCCTCGACTGCGACATGAAGATGAAGATCCTCCGTATTGTGCTGGTAGAGGACAGTCAGTTGGCCCAGACAGACACGGTGGAGGAGAAGCCTGTCACCCTCCAGAACACTAGCACCTGCAAAGTCCCGATCCTGATGGACCACATCCCCAGCAGTGCGGTAATATCCGTATCCACCATGTTGTTTGTGACTGGATAGCTGAGTTGCACAAGTCTGCCCGTAGGAGGTAGCTATAGCTCTACCACCCCCTTCTGGATGAAATAATAGTAGCTGTCATAGTTGCGTCTCCGCCTCCTAGATGCGCCCCTCATTTTAGGGGCCTAAATGGCTCTGGCCACATTTTGCGGGGCAGCTGATTGGTCAGCCTTCGTTACCATTACCGTTATCTGATAAAGTAATAGCATCTGCATGTATGTCCGTCTGTATATCTGTATGTTCACATCAGAAATTCAAAAACTACGGCACCTACCATCTTAGTGTTTGGTAAAGAGGTGCACACTTGGTGGAGATATGAACATGTTAGCGTAAAAATATGCAAATGGACGGAAAGAAAAAAAAAATCCTGTACATTGCTGCAGTTCTGAAGCAAAGTTGCTGGGTGAAATAATCACCTCTCTTCACGCGGTGATTATTGCCCGCCAAATATGCTAATATGTCTTTCAATTCGAGAGGCCTTATGTCAAAACCAAATACCCTCGCTTGCTCTTTATAGCCTCTAAACAGTACTACCATGTACGCCAATGCTGCAAATGCACAATAAGAAGTGTGCTGAATCTCCGCCGATAATATGGAAACTCAAATTAAAAGAGGATAATGGAAGACTATGCAAATATTGAAAATTTAAATTGCAGAAAAGAGCAAAATGTAACAGTTGCAATACTGCTTATCGGGAGTAAAATGTAGCTTGTTACTCAATATAAAGCAACGCGCGCATGATAATTAATGTTGTTAATACGTAAATGATGACATACAGCTTTTTCTATTACTGCAGATTTTAGTTGGATCCTCTGACATTTAATTTCTGATAGCTGCATCAGAACCTCTGGTGCTATCAAGGTAACAATTTCCAAATTACTAGAAAAGCCAGTAATGGAAGTTTTTTTCAAAAGTGTTTGAAGTAAATGTTTTGTTAGAGTATTAATGTCAGAAATTCAAATAATTAGTCCCAGTTGCGCTAATTATTTAAATTCACATAAATCTAACAAAAACAGGTTTTACGTTACTTATGTTTGATCACTGTCAATCCATAACCATGCTTAAGTTGTTAGTGCTGTATGTAAAGAGCTACTAGTTGCCAACATCAGAGTTCATATTCGACACGCATGGCCACAGAATCTAGCCCTACTTGCAGAATAAGAAAACTTGATATTCATTGACATGCAATTATCATTGCGAGATTCTGTGTTTGTATTAAGTCGGTTTCAGTATCCAAAGATGTCTACAGGATCTGTGATGATATCTTACTCCTGGAAAAACAAAGACGTAGTCTGGAAAATAGAAGAGGCACTCAAGAAAAAGGGACTGTCCACATGGATAGACAAAGAAGATATGGCTGGTACGTCACATCTGATCGAACAGACAAATAATATCGGGTCATTCACAAAAGACCGGAACTTATGTCCAAGTACATTGTGCAAGTACATCGTGCAGCAGAGGTATTGTCCGAGACGCATAGCATCGAGGACAATACCGAAGCGCACGATGCACGGGAACCTAAATACCGGTATTTTTTGAATAACATTATTATACACCTTTTTAGCCCAATTCTGCAAGGACAAAATCACCATTAAAGCGTTCAGGGGATGCCCTTCACGCACTGCACTGAGTGATCGTGAGCAGACTGGGACCGCGTTTAGCGCATCAGCTAAGAGAGTCTTCAATAATTACAGGTTAGGTTGGCCGGGGAATGGGGGGGGGGGTTCACTTTTTAGAAGAGTGTCCAAGGGGAGGGTCTTTTTTATAAACTTGTCTTGGGGATAGGGTCACTTTTAACAGAAGCTGATTTTACGGACAAACTTTCGATTGTCCATGCACAGGTATTGTTAGGTGAATGTTTTATGTTGGAAAAATTGTTTATAGTTCTTTCATAGACTGCCATGTGTTGTGAATCAACATTTAAGTAAATTTTATATTTTTGGGTGAGGCACTATATCACCAACATCTTGCCTTCTTTCAGTTAGCGCAAAATATGGTGAACCCCCCCCCCCCCCGCAAATGTATGATCTTTCAAAAATGTTTCACAGATAAATTGCGACTCTCCCTCCCAAAATGCCAGCCCTCTGCCACTGTAATCTCTGTCCCAAACTTACATAACAAATAAACCCATTGTTATATAAATTAGGTGATACTGGTTCAGTTATTCCTGTGAAGAATACTGCAATGATTTTGGGAGGTTTTAGAATGTTGGACAAAAGAGGGTCACATTTTAGACAAGAGGGTTAGAAGGAGGGTCACATATTACAGTACAAATGCGCATGGAATTCCCCGACCTACCCCCATGTAATTACTAAAGGCTACCTAAGCGCACGGAAAGAAATTTGAAGCCATGCAGCGCAGCGCACGTGGTAGAAATTGGAGGTCAGCAGCATAATTTCACTCAAATTCATAGGTTTTGGATTGTCCACTATAATCTCTGTGAAGTATTGAGCGTTTAAAAATACATTTTTTTTTTAATTTCAAATCATCTCTCATTTTTTCCTGCGTTGACCTAAAGGTGGTTTGAGGTCCTTTACTCCTCATTGCTTCATTCGGTAGTGTCCCATGCGAACCTCATCTTGTAATTGGGTATTCGCCTGTTGGAAGATGGATTAAATGATTGAATAAAAAACGTGTTAGAGAAGCACCGTTCTTTCCCGAGATGATAGGTAAAATCATAAATAGAGAAAAAAATCAATACACACACACACATATATAGATAGATATGTACCAATACCAATGTACCATCTTGGTACATATCTATAAAGATAGATATGTACCAAGATGTATGCACACTTACATAACAGCTTGGTCCATATTTCGAAAATCTGACAGCGCTATATTGATAATCATGTTTTTATAACTCCCCCACTTCCCAATTTGAGTAGTGATAAGATCAATACATTTGCCACAGAAGGAAAAGTGATTTTATCATTCTGTCTACAGATGTTTTTGATAACCATACAAAATATTGTCAATTAAAGTAAGGTAATAAGTTGCAGTTGTATTCGCAAAGGGGAGGGTATTGCTTTTTGAATGTTCATCACAAGGGAAATTTACATGTCTGGCAGGTGTTATAAGTGTATAATTTCTTGTACCTACAAACGTCTGCTGCTAATTTAATTTACTCTTGAGTTGAAGCATACTAGAGAATTTCGAAGCATACTTTTGACAAAAAGTCCTGAAATTTAATGTTAAGCTTAAAATTGTATAGAAATGAATAAAACTGAATTAGCCATTAGCAAAAATTAAATTGCAAATCAAAATGCACAAATTAATTGCAACGAGCATTGTGGGTAACCTCACTTACTGTGCCCATGTTTGCATCTTATTACTTGAAGGTGACCTATACACAGACATGGCAGATGCTGTAGAAAATGCAACTGCTGTTATTTGTTGCGTGTCCAAAGATTATTGTAAAAGTGTTAACTGCAAAAGGGAAGCCTGCCTTGCCGCCGACGAGAATAAACTGATCGTACCCATAAAACTGGACGAGGAAAAAGTTGGTAAGTTAGCTTGCCGATATTGCAATGCACTTGTTAATTGCCATATTTATCAAAGTGCATCCTGTACAATGGACAGTTTTTGCTTAATTAGTCCTCGCCTCGGACCGTCCGGCGGGCACTTATAGATTGGATCCCGTCTGTCCGTCCGTCCATCCGTCCTTCCCTCCGTCCGTCCTTCCCTCCGTCCATCAGCAGCCGTTTCTCTGTTACCCCTGAGCCGATTTTTTTCAAACTGTGTGCAAGGATAAAGTACTGTAGAATAAATATGAACGTCAATTTGTTTCGCGATACAATCCAATATGGCCGCCATGTTTTTGAAGCATAACTCAACTATCCCTTAACTAATTTCACTCAGTGTTGGTACACAAATAAAGTACAATCAAGGCATATATATTCACGTCAATTTATTTCGTGATACGATCCAATATATGGCCGCCGGGCGGCCATTTTGTTGCAATTTTTCATGTTTTTGAACCATAACTCAACTATCCCGAAACTGATTTTGTTCATTGTTGGTACACAGATAAAGTACTATGGCAAAAGCATGTCAATTTATTCTGCGATACGATCCAATATGGCTGCCAGATGGCCATTTTATTTCGATTTTTTCATGTTTTTGAACCATAACTCAACTATCCTTGAACAGATTTCGTTCAAACTTGGCACACAGACATTGCATTGTAGTGTGCATGTGCATGTAAATTTATGGTGCGATGCGATCAAATATAGCTGCTGCAGTTTATAAATGCAACTATTGATCT